>CM062818.1:1914799607-1915093583 GCA_031772625.1 Pinus tabuliformis
TAAACCAACGAACTGAAATTATGAAGAGTAGTCGTGAACTAGGAAGAAGAAGAGATTTGATCATTACAGGAAGAATCTCATCAAGGAGGATTTGTGTCTTGGTCTTGGAGTGGCAAATAGGTCAAGGGTCTTAGTCTTGGTATTTGTCAATTGAAGTCTCTATAAGAAGAAGAATTTGTTTAGGTATTCCTCTCAAGTGGGAGAGGTTTTGGCCCTAGCTAATAGCCTACATTCTGTGTCTCTTGTCTCTTTATGTTTATGCATTGGTAGTTGTTTGATGAAGAAGAACGCTATAATAACATAAGTAAAAGAAGATCCTAATCTAAAAAGTAAAAATCATTCACAAGAAGTTATCTAAGAAGACAAATCATGTAATACTTAATGCCCTATATTTCTCAACATGGTATCGAAGCTAAGGTGACTAAGTCAAGAAAGGGCATATTATCAAGGGACACTAAAGCATCAAATATTGAGGAAAGCATCAAATAAAATATCATTTTGAAGTTGAAGTATCTTGAAGACTATTCATTCGAAGTAAGCTAGATCAAAAGGTGTTGTCATAAATACTCTAAGGCAATCTCTCTCTTATTGAAAGACGATTTCAACCATTCAAGACATCATCAAGAAGTCATTATTGATATTCATCAACAAGAATTCACCATCAAAAACGATCTCCCTCCCTGTGAGATCAAAGATAATTATTGAAGAAAACTATCTTCATCAAGGAGAAGTTTTATATTCTCTATATCATCATCAACATCAAGGAAGAAATAAGGGGAAGGAGCATCCTATCAGGTAATTATATCTATGTCCACATTTGAATCTGTCAAAATGTGTTTTTGCAGGGAAAGCAAAAAATTGTTTGGGGATTCAAACTATCTTGCATGGAAGAAAAGGACATATTTGAATCTCATTGAAAATGAGGCTATGGAACATATCAAAGGATATATCACTAAACCAAGAAAGGAATATGATAAAGCTATTGTAAGGCATATGAAAGGGGATGTTATGTTGGCATTTTGGCACAGATGTGGCGCTATGGTACAGGTGTTGTCCTTGATGGCAACTCACTTTGGTGACAGATCTCAGTTCTAGTGCTCAGAATGAAGGAAATCTTGTATACGTAGGTACACTTTGCCGCAGTCGTGTATACATGCGGTTTATACATTCCGAAGTCGCGTATGCGTATACATGCACTTTTATGCACATAAAAGCGCGTACATGATGGGAAACTTATTTTTGGTCCGTGGTTGTTAGTCCTTGGAATTTGAACCTTTGGTTGTGGACCATGGTATCTCGGTAGAAGAGTTGAACCCAGGTTTTTTGGCCTTTGGTATTGGATTATTATGGTTTTGGCCCGTGGTATTGTGCAAGGCCTATAACTATAAAAGAGGAAGGAGATCATTTGAAAAGGTATCATCTGAATTATTGAATATCTGATATCGTGATAGATCTGGAATACGGGTGATTGGGTTATGGTGCAGATCTAGATCTGAATGAAGGTGGAACCTGAGCGCAAGAAGGATAAGGACTATTGATGGATCAAAATCTCAAGGCTTGAACATTGGTATCTCTGTATGATTTTGATCTGTTATATGTGGCGCACTCTAGATCTATAAATCTGGGCTAACTAATGTCTGAATGCTTGAAAGAATAAATTATCCTTTATAGATTTGTACGCAGGTTCAGTGAATTGAAGTTGCGTATATACGCGTTTTCTGTGAATGAAAGATGCGTATACGCAGGTTGGTTGTGGTATAGAAGCGTATACTCGCAAGTTGATGAACAGAGAAGTAGCGTATATGTCTTGATTTATTTTCTAGCTGCTTCTGTTTTATTGCTGCAGTGTTCTGGGTTCAGAATTGGTGTTGGATTATAGTTACTGTGTTCTGGGTTCCGTGGTCAGATAAGTGCTTAGTTGTTTCAGCTTTTGATTAATGAAAAGGAGTTTGGGTTATGCAGAAATTCTTGATGTTTGATTGATGTTACTTGTGGATCCAGTTTGAAAATTAATGAAACGAGGTCCCTGAAAGCAAAGAGAAGGTTGCAGCCTTCTGCAGGTAGAAGCCTACGTACTAGTATCTCAAGCTAGTACAAGAACTAAGGGGGTTGGAGCTCCCTTCCAGGGAAGCTGGAAAACGAGAGAGAGTTGTAGCTCTCTGCAGGTTGCAGCCTGCGTACTGGTAAAGTCTGCTCCAGTACAAGACATTGTAAAGAGAAGTTTCTAATTAAAAAGAAGATAGAGACGAATTGCAGTAGGGGGTTTTCACCCACATTGGGTTTCCTCCTTATATCTTGTGTTCTTGTGTATGACTGTCTTCTGCTCTGTTTCACTGTTTCTAGTACTGTTTATGTGCATCTGAATCACAGATTAATAACTAACATCTGAAAGATAATTCATATTATAAGTCTGATTTATATACGCGGGTTTCTTTATCTGTAGTTGCGTATATATGCGGGTTGTATTAACTGAAGTAGCGTATATCATCTGGAATTTAAAAAAAAAGGAAATATTTGGCTTGATAATACTGATTCACCCCCCCTCTCAGTATTATTTCCATCAATTGGTATCAGAGCAGGTCCTTCAGATAAGCTTGATCGCTTGAAGGAAGATCATTCATCATGAGCAACTACGAGAGGGAAGCATCAATCATGCCTCCAATTTTTGATGGGACAAACTTCAATTATTGGAAGGTAAGAGTTACTGCCTATCTTCAATCTCTTGGTACAGAAGTTTGGGATATCATAGATACAGGCTACACTTTTCCTTTAGCTACTCCTACAGATGCGACCGAGAAGAAGAAATATGAAACAAATGCTAAAGCAGTCAATACTCTGCTAGGATGCTTATCTCAAACAGAATTTGTGAAGGTTATGCAGTATAAATCTGCAAAAGAAATATGGGACAAGATTGTCTTGAGCTACGAAGGAGATGAACAGGTAAAGCGTGCTAAACTTCAAACCCTCAGAATTCAATATGAGAATCTCAGAATGTATAATGATGAAAGTGTGGCTAACTATTTCCTTCGACTAGATGAGATTGTTAATTGCATGAAAAACTTGGGTGAAGAAATAAAAGAGGCTATTGTGGTTGAAAAAGTTCTAAGATCATTGTCCCCCAAGTTTGAATCTAAAGTGTCTGCAATAGAAGAAAAGGAAAATCTACGAATTCTTACTATGTCTTAGCTACACGGAATTCTAATTGCTTATGAAATGAGAAAGGGAGGTCCATCAGACAGAAGAGAAGCTGCTTTCAAGGCTTCAGGCAAAGGAGATTATTATGAAGCAAGTCACGTGCCAGAAGAAGAAGAAGAAGAATCAAATTTTGTCAGAAATCTTCAAAAGGGTTCTGGAAGGTTCAGAGGTAAGTTACCTTTTAAATGCTTTGCTTGTGGAAGAGTAGGTCATTATGCTGCAAAATGTCCTTATAAGGATAAAGGAAAGGAACCTGCTAGATGGAACAAGAAACAGAGTGCAAATAAGAAAAGCTACTACACTCATGAAGATAGTGATGGTCTATCAAATAGTGATGAAGATGAACGAGGTAATGACTATAAACTGTTAATGGCATTTGAAGATGATGATTATATGGATGCTATAGATGTGGATAGCCTTTATGAAGAAATTACTAGACTCAAGAGATGTATAGAAGAAAAGAATATGATCATTGATACTCTACAATTTCAAATTGATGAAAAGGAAAAACATCTTGAAAAATTAGAAGGTGAAATTGTTGGTCTTAGAAAAGATATTGAGAAAACAAAAGCTATTAATCTTAAGTTTGTCAAAGGATCTGAAACTTTGGATGAGATTATCAATGTACAGCGTTCTCCACTAAACAAGACAGGTCTGGGCTATAATGGAGAAACTTCTCAAGCATCCACATCAAAAAGTTATCTTGATGCAGCAAGAAGGAATGGGAAAAAGCACAATGGAGACCATCAGGTAAAGCAGGGACGAATTGCAAACAGAGACTATCAGGGGCAATCCGTCTTAAGAGTGAACAAAAGCTACAACCAGCCACAGGTAAAATCTTCTCAATTTGGTTCAAGAATGGATGACAATAGAAATTACAATCATTTGGCCAGTAGATTTGATAACTGCAGAAGTTTCTTCAATGGACAATGTTTCTCTTGCCATAACTTTGGTCACAAAGCAGCTCAATGTGTTGCATAGAAAACAATCATGACTAGAGAAGCTCAAAAACAAAGAAGTATGACCGGGATTACAAAAAGGACCTATAACAACTTTTCAGCTCTTGAAAATGAAGTTGAATGTTCTATTTGCAATAACTTTGGTCATGAAGATTCTGAATGTAGGAGCAGGTTTCAGCAGACAAAGGAACAAGCCTCAAGCACCAAAACATGGAGAATAAAGGAACCACAAACAGAAAGATGTGGGATAGCATTTTATGCAGAGGGACAGGAAAATCTATGGTACATTGACAGTGGATGTTCGAAGCATATGACAGGTGATAAAGAAAAACTTGAGTCATATTCTGCTCTAGAAAAGGGAAAGAAAGTTTTTTTTGGAAATGATACTCCTGCAACTATAAAAGGAAAAGGCATTGCTCAGTTAAAAGAAAAGGTCAAGGTAGGAAATGTTTTGTATGTTGATGGATTGAAACATAATCTTCTAAGTGTCAGCTAGATGTGTGATCAAGGAACCAAGGTGATATTTAGAACAAATGGATGTCTTGTTCGTGATCTTGATACAGGTAAAACGGTGATCAAAGGTAAAAGAACTCCAAATAATCTATACATATTTGAAGAAGGACAACAACAATGCTATATAAGCAAGGATGATGAACACTGGTTATGGCATCGGAGGTTGGGGCATCTAAGCTTTTCACAAATAAGGAAAGCATGCAGATATCAGGCAGTTCGCGATCTTCTAGATATCAAAATTCCAGACAACACCATATGCAAATCATGTCAGTTTGGAAAGCAAACCAGAACTAACTTTCCAGAGAAGGAAGGATCAGCTAGCATGCCTCTTGAGCTAGTTCATACAGATACATGTGGTCCATTCAGGAAAAGGACACCTCGAGGAGAAGAATACTTGATATTATTCATTGACGATTTCTCCAGGTTTGTCTGGTTAGGACTTATGAAGCACAAAGATGAAGCATTCGAAAAATTCAAATCCTTCAAAGCCTTGGTTGAAAATGAATCAGGATACAAAATTAAGTGCCTCAGATCCGACAGAGGTGGGGAGTTTACCTCAAATGAATTTTTCGATTTCTGTGAAGAACATGGGATAAGAAGAGAATTCTCTACAGCTAGAACTCCTCAGCAAAATGGAGTTGTGGAAAGAATGAACAGAACAATCCAACAAATGGCTCGTGCTATGCTTGATGAGTCGGGAACTCCTGCAACTTTTTGGGGTGAAGCTGCACATGCTGCGGTTGTTATTCTCAACAAAACAAATGTCCGGGTGAATAGCACTAAAACCCCTCATGAGCTCTGGTGTGGTGAGACTCCTTCGGTAAAGCACTTCAAAATCTTTGGGAGAAAATGTTATATTAAGAATACTGATGAGCAACTTGGCAAACTTGAACCTAGAGCAGATGAAGGCATTCTTCTTGTTTATTCTCCACATAGCAAAGCATACAAATGCTTCAATAAAAGACTTGGCAGAATTGTTGACAGCATTGATGTAGTGGTTGATGAGAAGGGATACATTCCTAGGCAAGTACATCATGAAGACATCGAAGAAGATGAAGGCTACCCTCAAAGACAGAATGATGATGAAGAAGAACCCCAAGAAGAACCAGAGGAGCAGACAAGAATAGAAGAGAAGACTCCATCCAGATATGTTCAGAAGAATCATCCAGAATCTCAGATTGTGGGGCAGAAAGAAGCAGGTGTACAAACAAGAAGAACAGTTGCAGAAGCTTCAAGCTATTTGGCATTGCTCTCTTCCACTGAACTGCAAAATGTAAAAGAAGCATGCAAGGATGAGTATTGGGTCAAGGCAATGGATGAAGAGCTTGAGCAGATCGAAAAGAACAACACTTGGGAGTTGGTTCCTAGACCAAAAGACAAGAATGTCATAGGAACAAAATGGATCTTCAAGAACAAGTTGAATGAAAATGGGGAAGTTATTAGAAACAAGGCCAGGCTTGTTTGCAAAGGATATGCTCAACAGGAAGGAATAGACTTTGAAGAAAATTTTGCTCCTGTTGCTAGACTTGAGGCCATCAGAATGTTCCTTGCCCTCTCTAGCTTTCAAAAATTCAAAGTATTTCAAATGGACGTGAAGTCAGCCTTTTTGAATGGAGACTTAGAAGAAGAAGTGTACATTGAGCAACCAGATGGCTTTATCCTTGGAAATGATCCAAATCTTGTATGCAAACTTAAAAAGGCTCTCTATGGGCTTAAACAAGCTCCAAGGGCTTGGTACTATCGGTTGGACAAATACCTTCATCAACAAGGATTTTCAAAAGGATCAGCAGATAGCAATCTATATATACAAATTGAAAATAACAAATTGCTAATACTTGTTGTGTATGTAGATGATATTATCTTTGGGAGCAATGAAGAAGCTATGAGTCAAAGTTTTGCCTTGGTGATGCAGAAATAATTCGAAATGTCATTACTTGGAGAATTGACATATTTTCTTGGATTGCAAATCCAACAAAATGATGGCGGTATTTTCTTGTCTCAAACCAAGTACCTCAAGCAGATCTTGAAGAAGTATGGCATGGAAGATTCGAAACCAGTATGTACCCCCATGGTTACGGGATGCAGCCTTAGTGCAAATGATGAATCAACAGCAGTGCATCAACCAACCTATAGATCCATGATTGGGAGCTTGCTTTATTTGACAGGTACACGACCAGATATTATGCATGCAGTGGGAATAGTTGGAAGGTTTCAAGCCAACCCAAAGGAAACTCATCTTCAGGTAGTCAAAAGAATCTTCAAATACCTTCAAGGAACTCAAAATTATGGCCTATGGTATGCTAGAGATACAGATCTCACTCTTCATGCTTACACAGATGCAGATTGGGCCAGAAGCGTGGATGACAGGAAGAACACAAGTGGCGGTGCATTCTTTATGGGTTCCAGATTAGTATCTTGGTTCAACAAGAAACAGAGTTCGATTGCTTTATCTACAGCTGAAGCGGAATATGTGGCTACTGCATCCTGTTGCACACAACTCCTTTAGATGATGCAAACCTTGCAGGACTTTCAAATCACTTGTAATCCACCTGTCTCTATCTTATGTGATAATACAAGTGCAATAAGCATTTCAAAGAACCCAGTCATGCATTCAAAAACCAAGCACATACCGATCAAGTATCACTTTCTCCGGGAACAAGTTTTGGAACAAAAGGTCAAATTGGAGTATGTTCCTTCTAAGGAACAAGTTGCTGATATATTCACCAAACCACTGCCCAAGGAAACTTTTGAATATCTCAGACATAAGCTGGGAGTCGTTGATGCTTCATCCTGCTGTTGAAGCTTGTATGTTCCAAGAAAAGTTGGTATACGCGAGTTGGATGAGGGGTATCCACGTACATACGCCGATTTATTCAGGTGCAGTCGCGTATGTGGAGTTCTGAAGAAAATCAGCAAGGGTAGACTCTGGTTGGAGAGAGTCTGAGATGGGTTTGTCGGAGACCATCAGGCACAGATTCAAGGGGAGCAGATAATCTTCTAATAATACATTGTTGGAATTACCTTAGAAGCTCTTGGACCTAGTACTCAAGTTGTTTTTGGCTCAGGTGGATCAGCTGCAGAAAGAAGGTTAGAAGGTGAACATGATTGCTGATATGTACAGTGATTGTCAGATGCTGCTGATAGTAGTTATTGGTCATAAGTCTTGATATTTCGTCTCTATGTCATGTATATTTTCTTATCAAGGTCATGTAACAGCCTATTTTGGTTTCCCCACTATGCCTGGGATGATTGTGATCTGTTGTCATATGTAAATTTCTGATGTATCCCCACTTGGTTGGGTGATGGTTGTATGTATCGAGTCTTTTTGGATAGGAAGGTCCTTTATGATGTAAAAGCCATGGTTCTTCTTGAAGAACATCTTTTTGCAGATCTTGCCTACAGTCAGGGGGAGCATGTTTAGCACAACAGAGCAGAGATATCAGCATGTACTTGGGGGGAGCACAGCCCTTTGCCCTTGATGACAAAGGGGGAGAATGACTTTGAGGATCTTGGGGTTGCCATCAAGTCCAAAGGGGGAGATTTTTGGCATTTTGGCACAGATGTGGCGCTATGGTACAGGTGTTGTCCTTGATGGCAACTCACTTTGGTGACAGATCTCAGTTCTAGTGCTCAGAATGAAGGAAATCTTGTATATGCAGGTACACTTTGCCGAAGTCGCGTATACACGCGGTTTATACGTTCCGAAGTCGCGTATGCATATACACGCACTTTTATGCACATAAAAGTGCGTACATGATGGGAAACTTATTTTTGGTCTGTGGTTGTTAGTCCTTGGAATTTGAACCTTTGGTTGTGGACCATGGTATCTCGGCAGAAGAGTTGAACCCAGGTTTTTTGGCCTTTGGTATTGGATTATTATGGTTTTGGCCCGTGGTATTGTGCAAGGCCTATAACTATAAAAGAGGAAGGAGATCATGTGAAAAGGTATCATCTGAATTATTGAATATCTGATATCGTGATAGATCTGGAATACGGGTGATTGGGTTATGGTGCAGATGTAGATCTGAATGAAGGTGGAACCTAAGCGCAAGAAGGATAAGGACTATTGATGGATCAAAATCTCAAGGCTTGAACATTGGTATCTCTGTATGATTTTGATCTGTTATATGTGGCGCACTCTAGATCTATAAATCTGGGCTAACTAATGTCTGAATGCTTGAAAGAATAAATTATCCTTCATAGATCTGTACGCAGGTTCAGTGAATTGAAGTTGTGTATATATGCATTTTCTGTGAATGAAAGACGCGTATACGTAGGTTGGTTGTGGTACAGAAGCGTATACTCGCAGGTTGATGAACAGAGAAGTAGCGTATATGTCTTGATTTATTTTCTAGCTGCTTCTATTTTATTGCTGCAGTGTTCTGGGTTCAGAATTGGTGTTGGATTATAGTTACTGTGTTCTGGGTTCAGTGGTCAGAGAAGTGCTTAGTTGTTTCAGCTTTTGATTGATGAAAAGGAGTTTGGGTTATGCAGAAATTCTTGATGTTTGATTGATGTTACTTGTGGATCCAGTCTGAAAATTAATGAAACGAGGTCCCTGAAAGCAAAGAGAAGGTTGCAGCCTTCTGTAGGTAGAAGCCTGCGTACTAGTATCTCAAGCTAGTACAAGAACTAAGGGGGTTGGAGCTCCCTTCTAGGGAAGCTGGAAAACGAGAGAGAGTTGTAGCTCTCTGCAGGTTGCAGCCTGCGTACTGGTAAAGTCTGCTCCAGTACAAGACATTGTAAAGAGAAGTTTCTAATTAAAAAGAAGATAGAGACGAATTGCAGCAGGGGGTTTTCACCCACATTGGGTTTCCTCCTTATATCTTGTGTTCTTGTGTGTGACTGTCTTCTGCTCTGTTTCACTGTTTCTGGTACTGTTTATGTGCATCTGAATCACAGATTAATAACTGACATCTGAAAGATAATTCATATTATAAGTCTGATTTATATACGCGGGTTTCTTTATCTGTAGTTGTGTATATACGCGGGTTGTATTAACTGAAGTAGCGTATATCATCTGGAATTTAAAAAAAAGGAAATATTTGGCTTGATAATACTGATTCACCCCCCCTCTCAGTATTATTTCCATCATGTTAGGGGTCAAAGGATTCTCATAGAATCTATCAAGGATCCCCTCATCCCATATGTATCCAAACTTGAAACTTTAAAATAAATCTATGATAAAATGGAAGAGTTGTATTCCATAAGCAGTGCTGGAGAAGTCATCTCATGAAGGAAATAACTCTACAAGTTGAATATGTCAAGGGAATATGGAATAACCTTATACTTTATGATGATATCTGAAATCTGGGATCAACTACAAGATCTGGGGGAAATCATGTTTGATAAACAAATGACTACAGTTGTATTAAGTGCACTACTAGAGGAGTGGGATAACTTTACTTCAAGTATTTATGGGAAGAAAGAATCTACTCAGTTCTATGATCTATGGTCACTATGTAAGATTGAAGAATCTAGAATAAAGGGCAAATCTATTGTGGGAGCAGGTGAGCAAAATCAAGCATATGGTGCAATGACAAGAATAAAAGGAAAATTTGGAAAGTTTGGTCCTCAGAAAAGGAAGAAGAACATGGCTAAAATACATTTCTATGGTTGTCAAGAATATGGGCACTATAGGAGATATTTTCCCAAGCTCAAGAAGGACAATAACAAAAGAGGAAGAGAAGAATCCCACATCACCGAGGAAGTGGAGGAAGCTGCAAAGAATAAATCCAAGAAGGAGGAAGCAATAGATCTCCACTATTGATATAGTCTTCATCACCTAAGTTCTTTTCAGGTTCCTAAGTCTTCTATTATAGGATATGGCTATCATAATTCACTAAATGGGATGCATTAAGACATTATAGAAGCATTGAAAGTAAGAGCTCGGGATTTCATCATAGAGAAGCATGAAAGATGGTTAGAATATATGGAATTCAAGGATATAGCTCTTGAAACATAATTGGTAAGGCCATCTAGTTCAAGGTTCATCATACATCTGTTAAAAGGAAACATATTTTGGTGGGGATAATTTAGATCCTCAATATTCTCTGATGGAATCTTCATTGAAAGGTTCACCGATCATGAGGTGAAGTAGGTGTTTTTTTGGGTTAATGGGTCGTGACCTAGGTTCAGAGTTAAGTTTTCCAAACAAATCCCTACACTATTGGCCCTTTCAGCATCAACCCACAGAGCGCAGACTGAAGTCTCACCCAAAGCAGTACGGGGGGGTGCTGGAACCAAGTTTCCGCACCTAGAGATGAGCAGGATGTCATTTTATGCTCTAAACCTACCTTTGCGCAGATCGATAAGACTTTAAGGCTTATCGATATAAGTTCCTTTAACCAACCTTTAGACCTTCGCAAATGTCTACAACTATCTTATACAAACCCTAAACAAGTGAATCAACTAGTTATGTGCCTCTGTGATTACTCCTAACTCCGTATTTACCCTGATTGGCTTAAGTGTTCAATAAATTTAACATGAAACAATATATTATTCGCGTAAACAGTTATTATTACCTACATTCATATGATCATATAAATCATGTAAAATTTCTCATCAATATAATATTAATTCATAAACCCATCATTCATCATAACATAGTAGTGCATTCAATCATAACAGAAATAGATAGACATAAAATAGGAAATGATGTAATAATTATTTATTAATGCTTCAATTCTTTTTACAGACTCAAGACTTCCCTGCGCACTTACCTACAGGGGTCCGCACTCAGCTGCGAACTCTACTCTAGGCGTCTATGCACACAGCCGCAGAGCCTCTCTTGTACTCTAAGAATTCTTCGATCTTTCTTCTACTGACCCATTACCTTCATCTTCATTGTTATCTACTTGTCTTAGACTCTCTAAGACTCTCCTTTTTATACAATCCCATGGTCCGCGGACCATGGGTGGATCTACAAAAGCTGACACAACTTACATAAAAGAAGGGTAAAACCCTTTATGACACTTTACTATCTACACGCTCCGCGACCAAAACTTGTAGAGATTTTACATTCTTTACAAAAAAACTTGGCAGTTTTCGCAAAAACTTGGGCTTTTGCCCCAAAATCGACCATAGGGGACCCTGTCCCAACAGGCCCCCAATACAAATATCGTGTCTCGCCCCCGAGTCACTTTGTTGGTGCAGATATCTTACTACCGAGACCCCCCAACTCTACTTGTGCTACTGCTACCTCAGCCGCGCTATGCGTGGCTGTCTATTTGATCTGCTCCATCAGCTGCTCTGTTGCTGGTCCTGCACTGTCTTCCTTGATCTTTTACTTTATTTTCTATAGGCTTGACAACTTCTCCTCAATGGTGGTAGAGATAACATAGGCCTCATCCATCCAAGGCCCCAATCTAGCCTTGAGAACTACCTCTTTCCTTTGCGTTGCCTCCACCTATTCAAGCAACTATTTTGCCTCATGCAGCTTGGCCAATCGTTGTCATATAGCGATGGTGCGCACCGTTGCTCTTAATTTATCATAAGCTGCTAGAATTCACGGGCTTTTGTGTTTAGCCTCTGTAGGTTAGGATCTTCCTGCAGTGTCGTGACTACCTCCATGGACTGTTCAAAGAGTGCGGTGCAATCCACCACCACGGCATCCACTGCTACGACTCCATCCTTTACAGCTGCTTCGTGTTGTTCTTTGACCTCTGGGGGAGTTGAAGGTTGTGACTTCAAATATAGCTCTGTAATCTTCAGGTTCATTTCAAACTGAGCTTTGGCCACTTCCATCTTCGCGTTGCGTACACCTACAGCCAACTTCCTGATATTTGCCTCCTCCGGGATATGCAGTTCAAGGACTGTTCTGCATGCCTCAGCCACCACAACTGTAGTTTGTTCATTTTGTGCCTGAACTTTCTTCCATCCTTCCAGCACTGCTCTTTTCTCCATGAACATCTGTTTATTTTTTACCTTATACTCATTGATCATGCACAGTGCGTGCTACTCTCGGGCCTTAATCTCTGCGATCACACCAGCTTGCAGTGTGTGAAGGAACTCACTAGCGAGCATGGCCAAGTTGAGGCCAACATTCTTCAAAGTGCTGACAATAGCCTTGTCAGCGTCTGCCTTCGTGCTCAAAGCTCCATTACGCAGTGCGACTGCCCAGAGATCCATTAAGCAAACTAGCTCTGTTGCTTGAGTGGTCCTAGGGCCAAACTGGTTGATGCAATGCTAATATGTCCTATAGCTGCCTGGAGTCCAGTCGTTTGGATATGCAACTTGCGTAGACCCGTCTATATGGAGGTCAGTGCCTGCTTTTGCTATTACTAAAACTACTGCAGTAGTTCTACTATTGTATCTCGCACCTTATCTCCAATATCATCGAAGTCGCCCTCAGTCAAGGTAATTGTGTCTAGTGATGACTTAGTGGCTTTTGACTTTTGCGTGATCCTTCCTTTTCCTGCTCCCTATACCACTTTACCTAGAAGGGAGTGCTCTGTTGTTGATCTCCATCGCCTTGCTCTGACCGCTCTTCCTCCTCCATTTCAGGCGAAGGAGACTTCTGACTCTTTTCGGAGCCATGCTCTTCCTGCTCTCCCTATTCCTTTGTAGCACGCTTCGCTTCTAAGCGGGCCTTCTCGTTGGCCTCTTTCTTCCTCCTTTCAGCTAACTGCTGAACCTTATGTTTGCCCGCTTCCTTTTTCTTCTTCTCTGTGGACTTTCTAGTCCCGACGGTCACGTCGGATGCAGAATGCCAGTCTACTGGCCAACGCTGATGACCTCTGCAATAACATCATCTGTAGTCAGGTAGGGTAAGTCAACCATTTCTTCTCGGTGTCCTTTCATGCCCAGATGTATACATGGTGGAAGTCCGCTTTGAACTCCGCATACCCCGAGAGTTTCTCGAACATGGTTGGTGACAACCACGGATTTTGGTACCCAAAAGACTTTGATTTCTATTACCTGCGCAACATCTTTGGTGGCCTAGAGAGATGCAAAATTTTCTCCTTCTTAAATCCTTATCCACAGGAGGAATATGGATTTCCTCCGTAAAATCTCACGCAACCAGCACAATTGAGAGCAACAACCATGAATAGTGAAAGGTATTACTATCATTTTGTGCCTCTCTATAGTTTGCGAGGAACTCACTACACAGGTAGTGCGCCTAGTTGAACTGTATGCCCTCCGTGCACTGAGCTGCCAATGAAACCACTAGTGCCGATACCTCGTTCACGTGGAACTTTCGCATAACTTTTCTGACGAGAATCTACGTGGCGACCTTGACTACGGGGTCAATGATGCTAGTAATTGAATACTCGTGCGAATTTTTGACAAGTTTAAATTCATCCTGCATCTTCTTAGCGAGGTCACGCTCACTCGTCTTTCCACCAAATGCCTTGGCTGGATTCAGTCCTGAATGGGGTAATAATGTGATCTGATGGATCGACATATTTATGATAGGGATTGACTCATTTAACCATAAGCACCTGTCATGCACCAGACACAATAGCTGCTTAATGATAATCAAGTTGATATTTGACCGTTGATAGTGCGACACTGATAACAGGTTCAACAACCCTAACTTGTTGACTCCGTGAATCCATTCCATCTGCTCCAATGCATTGACACCAAAATCTTTGAAGAAAATCCTCTGCATGAATGTGCCGGTAGCAAGGTGGGGGAACCACTCATGGTCCGCAAAATCCCAGTCTTCAATCTTTAAGTGTGGGAGCCATGCGAAGTGCAGACCTTCAAAGGTGATGTTCTCTGACAACAAGGGTGTGTTGCGGGAGAATTGTCTGGCATCTGGGTCCTTTGGGACCTTCACCTTGCCCTTGCGTGGAGGGATATGCTCCAGTAGCTTAGAAATAGGGTCCACACCCTCAATGTCGATATCTTTTTTGCCCACCTCTCCTTCGAGATCTACCACCTACCCCTTCTCCTTCACGTTCGTATTTTATTTCCTTTGGGCTTATGTAGTTGCATGTTTCCTCGGTGATTCGCGCACTGACATTAACTTCTTTTACTTATCGTTCTTTGGCTTGGGGACCTCTCTTGTCAGCGTAGGCTTTAGCCTAGGCAACCTCGGTGCAGTATGCACTGTTTCTAAAACCTCCATACTCATCACTTCTAGAGTAGCTAACTCAGAGGCAATAGCTCCCCCATTACTAGCGGTTTATGTGAGACTTTTTCCTAACATGATGTCGCGAATAAGCTTTCTTTCTGACTCAGGATACTGATCAAACATGAGAAAATCCTCAAATAACTCACAGTTCATGCACAACAAACAACACAACTAAGAAATTCTCATATTGCAAAGTTTTTCTCGCTGGGTGGCTACATGTATTTTATAGGAAAATTTGAATTCAAATTCGACCATTCCCCCCAAATCCCTTCATAAATGCGAGATTGGTGGTAGATTTCCAAATATTTCACTCTTAATTTTAGCCTTAAATGCCTTAAATTCCAGTTGTTCGCTCCTCTTAACCTTCTTCTGGTAGTCACATCATGAATAGTGACGGTGATGGTCACTTTTTGGTTGTGTTGTGCAGTCTCCACCCCCATAGTGCAACTCCCTTCGCGCTTCTTCTGGTACTGTGACACCCTCCAATTTCACGCAGACCCCTTGTTGCGCAACTCTACAACTCGGGCAGGGTAGTTTATAGTCCCGTGCCTCCTTGCAGCTGCCTGGAGCGTTAAGGCTGTGCTACCATCATGTAGTCATTGGGCCAGATCCCCAGTGTATGACTTCAATCGACTTCCATTTACCTTTCTCAGAAATGGATCTCCATTCAATTTCACAAGCTGAACTGCTACACCATCGATAATTTATTTGATAATGTATGGCCCCAGCCAGTGCATCTGAAATTGTCCTAAAAACCCATCAAACTTACTGTCATATAATAAAACTAAATCATTTACCTTGAAGGTGCGCAGTTTGATGTGTCGATCGTGCCATGCCTTTTCACGTTCCTTCTGCACTTGCTGGTGGAATCGAGCCAAAAATTTGTCTTCCTCGAGCTCTGTTAGATGCATGAGCCACTCATCTAAGGCTCCATGGTTCACCATCCCTGTGAATGTCTCTATGTGTAGACTAGGCACAATATACTCCATAAGCATGACAACCTCTATGCCATAGACCAACCTAAATGGTGTCTGACCAGTAAGATTCTTGCAAGCAGTTCTATAAGCCCAAAACATAGCTGGTACGCATGTCCCAATCATTCCTCTATACATTACAAACCTTAGTCAGCGCATTCTCGAATATCTTATTAAATGCCTCAACCATCCCATTGGCCTGAGGATTATATGGTGTACTCTTCTGGTGATAAACCTGGAACTCCTTTGTTAGCACGCTGATCGTTTCACTGAGGAAATGTGTACCACAATCGCTCATTAAAATCTTCGGGAAACCAAACCTTGTCAACACATACTCAAACAGAAATTTCGCTATTGTTGCCCATGTACAGTCCTTCACGGGTTGTGCCTCCGCCCATTTGGTCAAATACTTGGTCACGGTGATGATATACCTCGCACCCATCTTCTTTCCCGGAGGCTGAATCGACCCTACAAAATAAATTTCCCATTTCTCAAATGGTTGCAATGATACTTGCTGATTCAGAGGCAGCTCATCCCTCCATGATGGCCTGCCTATTCTCTGAGATGCATCGCACGCTCTACAATATGCTTTGGAATCCTTATGCAATGTTGGACACCACAACCGAGCACATAAAATCTTCTATGTTGTTGGTTTTCCTGCATAATGGCCTCCCGTAACTCCTCCATGAGCTTCAGTTAGGATATTGTTTCGTTCAAAAATAGACACATAGCGTCGCAATATCTCATTTGATCCAATCTTATATAAGTGACCTACAATAAGAGAAAAATCTATCACGCGCACCACACATTCCTTCTTCTGTTTACTCGTGTATCCCTCTGGAGCCATTCCTGTAGTCAGGAAGTGGATAATGTCTGCAAAATGATTGTCTGATATGCGCACTGCAAAGAGCTGGGCATCAGGCAACCCCTCCTCTAAATTGGTAGGCTCCTCTCCTGTTTTAATGCACGATAGATGATTTGACCCTGTATTCAATCGCCCTAGATTCATAATTAATTCAAAATCATACTCATGAAACGACAACATCCATCTGCATATTCCCCCCCCAACATAGGCTTGTCGACTAGGTAATTTAATGCAGAATGGTCTGTATACATCTTAAAGTGTCAACCTAGCAAGTAATCTCTGAACTTCTGGAGCACGTATACCATAGCCAACCCTTCGCGCTCTGTCGTCGACTAATGATTTTCATCCTTGGACAACTTCCTACTCACAAATGTTATAGGGTGATCTAATTCTCCTTCATCGACCTATGTCAGCACTACTCCTAGCGCAATGCATGATGCATCCACATGCACATGAAACTCGTTCTTCTAATCCAGGAAGACTAGGATCAGTGCAGTGAACATTTTCTCCTTTAACATATCCAGACTCCACTGACATTCTTCATCCCAACAGAATGTAGTGTCTTTCATTAGTAGCTTTTCCATCGATGCAGTAATCTGGGCATAACTCTTGATGAACTTTCGATAGTATGCAATATGACCCAGTGTTGCGCGCAACTATTTAACACTCCTTGGCACTTCCAAATTAATTAGGACTGTGATCTTAGCAGTGTCCACCATTAAGCCTTGTCTGCATACTACATGACCCAGCAAGATTCTGAAAAGGATGCAAAATAAACACTTCTTTAAGTTTAGCACAATCTGATACCTCCGACATGTATCCAACATCAAGCACAAACTAGATACATGGCACTCTACGGGTCCAAACACTGTCCAATCATCAAAGTATACCTCCAAAAACTTGTGAATGAACTCTTTGAACGCCGCAATGACTACACGCGAGAAGATTACCCGCGCATTCTTAAGTCCAAAAGGCATTACCGTATACTAAAAGCATCCCCACTCACTTGTGAAGGTAGTCTTACTCCTGTCTTTTTACGCAATCTTTATCTGATGGTATCAAGAGAACTCATCCTTGAATGAATATGCCTCTTGCCCACCAACATTATCCAACACTTCATCTGTGAATGGAGTTGGGAAAGGATCATGAATGCAAGCACCGTTCAAATTCCTGATATCTATGCAAATCCTTATCTCATCCTTCTGTTCTTTTTCTGAACTACCATTGGACTCACCCAATCGGGTTCCTCCACTGGTTCAATAATACTCGTTGCCAACATATTTTCCAACTCCAAGCGAACCTTTTCCTTGTACTTAGGATTAAGGCGATCTGACCTCTGCTAAACAGGCTTTGCGTTTGGTTTCAAAGTTAGTTTCATCACTCCTAAATCACCTATTATTCCATTCAAGTCTGTAAACTTTGTAGGGAACAAATCCTGATACTCGTGAAGCAACTCAACGATGTTTTCCATTGTGGCATCATCCCAATAGTCCCCAATCTTTGCAAACTTTGGCTCCGCTTCTATGCCAATATTCACTTGTCTAGTCTTTAGTGGCGCAATGATATCTAGATTCTCTATTTGTGGTCACTCAACTTCACGGTGACCTTCTTCCTCTGGGATGCTAATGTTCCTTGGATCCTCGTCTTCTTCAACAGTCACATTATAGCACTCCAGTGCATGGTGCAGTTGGGTGGTCCAATCTGGTTGAATCAAATCCAAGGGATCTTGCGGTATTCTGAAGATCGTTTCCTTGACTTCCTACAACGCTTCATTGATGCACTCGAATCCATCCTCAAAGCTGAATGTCATAAAAAATCCCTGTTTCAAAATGTCCCACTCGTCAGTGTTGTGGCAGATCTCTGTTTCCAGGTACCAATTCATTGTTATTACATCCAAAGTGTGACAGAACAAATGCACCCACTCTAATTACGGCTCTACTCCATAAGCGTCAGTCCATTTTTCTAAGTAATCACGTGGATCACTCCTCCCATCATACTTCTATGTCAGTCGTACTTTTGTGTGACCAAACTGCAACCTCATCATTCTTCGGTACTCACACCATCCATCAAAACTGTCTTTATGTGTACCCCACCATCTTGTGGGCATAGCGCGCTGCATCAAATCCAATGCTTGGAAGCGATGCTTCTTAGTAAATTCCCTTTCAAATGTATCCAAAAATTTATCCACGTCAGTTATACCATAATAATAAGGAAAACTCCTTACCTTTGACGATATACAGTGTAGTGATTTAGTCATCATGTTACAACATAGCGTAGATACTTCATGCAACCTTTTCTGCTAGTGTTCCAACTCCTCATCTGAATCTGATGCACGAGAACTTTCACGGTCCCATGTAATGCATCCATTTGTTGTCAAGGTTCACCCAATCTTGGTATCACGCTGCTATTTTGTAGATCTGGTCGAAATCATCATCACTTTAGTAATCGCGGACCGGTTCAGTATAGCGCGGTCCTTCTGCAGGGTCCAAAGGTACTACTATGTGGAGCGATTTCCTCTCAAATGACATTGTTTGCTTCTTCAAATTGATTACTCCATTCATTTCAATAGCCCAATAGATCTGAAGGAGTGCAGGGCAATGATTGTTGTCATCAACAATCTCTATCACTTCAAAATCAGCCAATGCGCTCGCGCTTTCAATATCTACTCGCACTCCCTGCAATCTTCCCATGGGGATAATCTTCTATTGATTTTCCATCCTCAGTTGAATAGCAGACCACTGCAATGCAAGTCTCCTCATTCTCTCCCATGTCTGTTTAGGCAAAACATTCGCATCCGACCCCAAATCCTGAATAACTTGATCCATTTCATACTCCCCTATTTGCGTAGTGAGTCTCATGTCATGCCATGTTCTTGCCTTATGCTTCCATGGTGTTTTTCCAGGCCTCATCATGATTTCTTTGAATCCAACGATTAATTGTGATTCAGACTTGGGCCTACTGAATTCTTATTCAGCGTAGTCTGAATTTCTGCCAACACAGTCGTCAGGTTATCAGTGAAGTACTTAATGTACCTTGTTAGCGCGCAATCCTGCAAAGTAGTAACCAACGTTTCTTTCTTCATCTGATCATCTATAATATTCTGGGTTGTCCATATGGCCTTTGCAAAAAACCAAAACTAGTCTTGGTCCTCAATTCCCAAGCCCTTGAGAATGGGAAACTTCACTATATTTGCCATATTGAAGGGTGGTAGAGGTGGTGGTGGTGTGGGCGAAGGTGTATGCTATGGAGGTAAATATGGAGGTGGTGTGGACAGATGGGGTATTTTTGGGAACCCTTGCCTTATTAACTGGACAACGCTCTATGCTGAAGCCTATGCTGCTTCTTCGTCATCACTAAGAGGAGGCTCAATCAGTAGGCTATCTTCAAGGCATGTTCTCCCTCTATCGCTGAATAGCTTTCCACTCGCAGTCCCTTGAAGAAGCATCACTTTGCTTCACTATAGCTAACCGAGTTATCGACCGTGAATTCTGTCACAAAGACTCCTATGACGCGATCAAGGTAGTGATCGATAGTCCGTGCGATCTTATCTTCAGAGGCCTCGAATCTCTGCATAAGCTCCAAGGTCCACACTATTGGACCATCAAACCTCCACCTTCCTTGGTCGTCTGCATATTTTGCGATCCACTTGTATAGTTTGATCGGGAATGAACATAAGAAAATTTCATGTATCTCTGTGTACAGATACCTATCCAACCACTGTTCTTTTGCTAGATGCAAATTTTGGTTTTCTCACTCTATGAATTCTTGGATCTTTCTATCCAACCACTCCTCAATTTATTTATTTATTTATTTGTTGGATTCCAGTGATGTGACATCACATATCTCCTTCTACAGATCTCGGTCCCGATAACGGAACCATTTATTGGCTTAGTGGGTCTTGACCCACGTTCAGAGTTAAGTTTTCCAAACAAATCTCCACACTACTGGCCCTTTTGGCATCAACCCATGGAGTGCGGACTGAAGTCTCACCGAAGCAGTATGGGGGGCTGCTGGAATGAAGTTTCTGCACCCAGAGATGAGTGTGATGTCGTTTTATGCTCTAAACCTACCTTTGCGCAGATCGATAAGACTTTAAGGCTTATCGATATAACTTCCTTTAAAAAACCTCTAGACCTTCATGAAGGTCTACGACTGTCTTTCGTGGACCCTAAACCTGTGAATCAACCACTTACTCGCCTCTGTGATTACTCCTAACTCTGTATTTACCCAGATCAACTTAAGTGTTCAATAATTAACATGCAACAAGATATTATTCGCATAAACAGTTATTATTACTTGCGTTCATATGACAATATAAATCATGTAAAATTGTGCATCAATACAGTATTAATTCATAAACCCATCATTCATCATAACATAGTAGTGCATTCATTCATAACATAAATAGATAGACACAACATAGGAAATGTTGTAAAACTTCTTTATTAATACTTTAGTTCTTCTTACATACTCAAGACTTCCCTGCACACTCAGTTGCAGGGGTCCGCACTCAGTTGCAGACTCTACTCTAGGCCTCTGCACACACATATTTAAAGCCTCTCTTCTATTATAAGATTTCTTCTCTCTTTCTTCTATTGACTCATTACCTTCATCTTCATTGATATCTACTTGTCTTAGACTCTCTAAGACTCTCCTTTTTAGACAATCCCACATGGGTGGATCTACAAAAGTCGACAAAACTTGCATAAAATAAGGGAAAAACCCTTTATGATACTTTACTATCTACGTGCTCCATGAGCACAATTTGCGGAGACTTTACATTCTTTACAACAAAACTTGGGCTTTTTCCCCAAAATTGACCCTAGGGGACCCTAACCCAACATGTTTCATCAAGAATTCCAAACTTGAGGAATTCATGGGATGATGGTATGATGCCATAAAAGTGAAGAAGATCAAGGGATTGATGCTCTTTCAATCAAGGAAGTTGTTGCAGGAAGTCTGGTTGACCCAAAGGAAAAATGAGGTATGTGTGCTTACATTTGATATTATGGAAGTCATGTCAGATGGTTGTAGATATCATGAACCAATGCTCTATTTTAAGAGCATGAACAATATAAAGGATATCCTCCCTCAAATTGATGCATGATGCATGGGTCACACATTCACTGGATGAAATCAAAATAGTATGTCCTCAAATGAAGTATGAGGTGGTTGACTACAATTGAGGAACTTTGATTGGAAGCTCTTGAGAATGAAATGTGTGCAGAAAGGAAGGAAGAGATCATGGAATATGAAACCATTGTAAACGAAATCAAAAGTTTAAAGACTAAGAAGATTTGACTAGGATATCTCCATGGAATATATGAGGTCTCTGATGGAATTTGAAAAAGAAAGACCCTTGACAATATATATATGTTGGAAATGTGTCGATATGTATGTAGTATGATGATGCAAACTAGAAGATGTCATGATGAAATACCATCACAAAGGTAATGTTGATTTTAATGTTCATTCCTTTATTTTTGAACAAATATCTCAATGGGTTTATGTAGGGCTGTCGAGGGAAGATCTATGGATGTCTTCCACCACCGATGCACATGTAGTAGAATGAAATATCATTAAGTAAACATGGCATGAAGAAAGTAGCATGGCATGAAGGAAGGCTAGATATGGACTGATGGATCACTTTCTGATGATGACATGGATGACTCATGGATGAAAGTGATGGATGGTCGATGCCCTATGTAGAAGTCCCAAATATACAGACTCCTAGATAACGAAAAGAATTTCATGACATCGTGAGGAGGAGTTCTCCAAGAAACTATTTGTCCCATCATCTCCACCCATGGAGCTGTTGTACAATGTGAAAGAGGTCAGCAATTTTTTTAATGGTCTATAGCTAGTTATACAAGTAATAAAGTGTAGGTAAAATCCCAACAAGGATGATTGTCGAGCTAGATTGGCAGTTGCAGATCTAGGGAAGGATCCCTCATTTTTTGAAGACAAGGGAGTGATATTCTCATGAGGTTATGTGACAACTTGCGACATTGTTTAGTAATTCACTTTGGGAGATCCGTGATTCAAGAGTTGAAAGAGTGAAACTCAGGAATCCATCTTGTCTTGATGGAGTTAGTAGCCTAGAAGATTCTAAATTGATAATGATGGAGAGGTATGCATGTATAATGGTTGACATAACCATGTATGCAAAGGACATCCTAGTAGACTAGTGGTTGTAGCGGATGGGTACCCATGCATTTCGTTAGATGGTTGTTCCTTTATATGGACGTCGACATATTCTTCTTTATGTTTGTAAACACCAGGACCACAACTAGAATTTGCTGATTGGGATTGAGGTAAGTAGTCATTAAGGGGGGAACATGGAAGATATAATTCCTACTTTTCTTAGTTGTGATGGTTTGATGATTCGTAGATTAGTGTTTGGTTGAGATATTTTCTGAACTAGTTGACTGTATGGTGATAATACTTGTTGTATTTGGATGTGATTAATCTAATGTAAAGTGTGTAGGTTTTTGATGTGTAATTGATTTTCCTATTATTAGCATTTTAAAGTGTCAATGTCAAGAATAGATTTTCATCTTGAGAGATTGACGCTTGGTAGGTCCAGAGTTATATGGATCTATGTTGGTTATTATTATTACAACACTTTAAGTCTCAATACATAAATAAAATATTTCAATCTCCATATTGAATAACATAATTTTAAAGCTAATGTAATTAAAACTAATGAAAATATTATATTTACCTTATAAATATTTCAATATTATAACTAAATAAACTATTTGAATATTAGTTAAAAGTAAAATAATTTAGATGTTGAATATGTATAATTGATTTAATTATTAATATAAAATTGATACATGACATTCAAAAAATAATATTAGTAATACAAATATTCAATGTGTCATATATAAAATATATTTCAAAATGTAAAGTAATATTGACATGTATTTAAAAAATATTAATTATACAAAAAAATTAATATGGACAATTTCAATGTCCATATTAAATAAAATATTTAAATGTTAACTATGATGCATATTATATAAAATAATTAAAAAGGGAAATTTTATTGCTAAACAATTTATAACTTTTTTAGTAGACTCACTATTTTATATTTTGACCTCTTTACATGTATACTTTTTATCAATTTTGTTGCACCACAATGTTCATTCTACAACCAAGTATGAGGGTAATCTTTGATAGGGAAATGTGTGATTTTGTTTGTACTCAATGGAGTTGACACTGTCCTATTACAAAAAGAAAAGTCTAAATAAGAAAAATAATGTTGACAACAATAAAAATAGAAATGAATTTAAATATTTGATTGTTTTTAATTCTTATAAATATTTTAATAGGATTTAAATAAACTGTTTGAATATATATATATATATATATATATATATATATATATATATATATATATATATATATATGTATGTATGTATGTATGTATGTATGTATGTATGTATGTTATGTATGTATGTATATGTATATGTATATGTATATATATATAAGTAAAATAATTGAAATACTTCTTAATAAAAGTGAGATGTGTAATTCATTCCATTCTTAATATAAAATTACTATATGGAATGAAATAAAATTAATAATAATAAATATTCAAGTATTCATAAATGAAATATTTTACTAGTATTTAAAAATATATTAATAACATAAGAACATTTTAATATGCATATATATATTTATCATATAAAAAATTAAATTAAAATAAAATAAACTATTTTTTTTTATGGTTAAAGCATTTTAAAATATTTATCAAGTGGTTAGAGGGATAAAATATTTGTAAGTGCAACTTTTTTTTTAGGTTTCACACTCTAAAATAGATTTTCACCTCACGATATTTGATCCTCCCCACACTTGTTAGATTGGTGATTAAGAGTAATATATATTAATATTTATAAAACAAAAAATGTGAGTCAAAATTCTATTCATTCTTCAAAAATATGTACATTGAGAGTAGCAACAAAAAATAGGTGGTCTCACCCTGACCAGGTTTGTTGACCACCGCATACAACATATGAAAAAGTAAAAAATGGAAACTAAGGACATCGTCCAAAACCGAGAAGGCTAAAGGCACCAGAAGACAAGTAAAACATAGAAAACACATGTAGTTATGCTAGTTATCTAACGTGATAGAGGTTGGGTCGTCCGGGGCTGTCCCAGGAGGAGGCAGAGGTTGAAAGAGATTTGGACATGCTCCTCAAAATGCTCCATCCAAGACTCTAGCTTCTCCACCTTCTTCGATAGTAAGTTATTTCCTCACCAGATGATCAAGTTCTTCAAAATTTGATCAAAATTCAAAGTTGTTGAATTAGTGTGGAACCTGAACGACAACGTAGTGCTCTTCATTATGAATCTGGTGGAACTCGTTTCACATGAAACTGACTCTGTCTTCTCCCATAAACATGTTCTGTTCATTTTCCTAAACGTACGAATTAAAAAAAAAAAAAAAAAAAAGGCATCGCAGTCAGCAATCCATACTATTGATGTGGCGCTAACTGGGTATGCCTACGTGGCAAGGTGATTGTGCATGTGACTATTTGACCTCTGAAGAATTGTGTGTTGACAAGTGGAAGGTGCTTAGGTGGAGTTTTGGATGACTTTTATTGGTTGGTTGGTGGCCAACCACAGGTTGCCACGTGACCCAGCCAAGGGCTGCCACGTGGTAGCATGAGGGCCACCAAAAATTGGCTTAAGGTCTAGGCAGCTGTGGCAGGGGTCGAGCCCACGAATTCCAAACTCCAAGTCTAAGCCATTTCCAATACGCCATACATGCAGTTCTTATTATATATCGTATGCGACATTTATTTAAACGTTAGGTTTGGCGCCATGCGGGAAGAGGGCCAGCCCTTAGGCACGTGCCACCCAACAAGACCGTGGGCAGAGCGGAGTGGGGGCCCGACTGGCGAGATCGGGCCGTTGGACTTAGCCCCGGCACGTGGTCCCCTCCATGTCCTAAATTTTCAGAATTAAGGGCTTACTGGACGAATTAACATGCCTACAAATTCACCTAGAATTCCACGAATTTGGTGCCTATTAGCACAATTCAGGGCGGATTTGTAGGTCCAGTGCCAGATTTGGGAGAATTTGTAGAGCAAATAGTGGAAGAGTTAGGGAAGTTCATAACTTCTTCAGTTTTTTACCAAATTAGGAGCAGAAAGAGGCTAGAAAGGAATTTTTGGGAATTATGGAGCCATTGGAACAAGTTTCATAGATGTTTGAGCATTGTAAAACTGATGTATTCACACTTTTGAGCATAATAGAGAGGACCAAGCCATTGGAAGATGGACCAATGAGACATAGCCCAAGCGGGGTGAACTTTTTCATCATGTGTTGTTGTGATATTGTTTTGGTGATGTTCATGGATGTTATATGTTGTTGTTTAGTCATTTGTTTATGCCAATTTGTACATAAAATTATTCAAAAACTCATGTTAAAACTTGCAATTAACCTCATGAATCCTTAAGCACTTTTGCATATTCTGAAGAGGAATTTAGGACAGGAAAACTAATTTTCCCATTCATATCAAGTTTGGTATTAGAGCACTTGGTTTTATTTGTGCAAGGAGGATCTAATTGTTTCCAAGTGAATGTGATGCCTACAAGGTTGAAGCTCAAGAGAGGAGAAGGGAAGTTGGTTGAAGGACCTAAAGTTGGGTCAAGGAGAAGGAGTGCAAGATTGCAACAATCTCCAGCACCAGTTCTACCTCATATTGCAGTTGAAGCTTTAGTAAGCATGTCACATGAGGGAGAGCCTGAAAATATGACAAGAGGATGAGAAGGTTTTAAGGAAGGTTTTCTTTGACATGATAGATATGGTGAAAGTCCTCTATGAAGAGAGGAATACAAGACTGTAGGGTGAAATTTCCAAGCTTCCAAAAGGATAAGTTTCTTCATGAGGAGGAGGTAAACCTCCACCATCTCCACCATCATCTTCATCTTCATCTTCACATGCATCTTCACCCTCTTCCACTAATACAACCCTTACTCATACTCATCAACATACCTCAAAAGAAATTGGTAAAAAAACCCTGTTAAAACTTGATGTTAAATTTGAATTTCCCATGTATAATGGTGAAGTGAATGCATAGAAGCTTGAAAATTGGGTTCGTTAGTTGAAGGTCTATTGCAGAATTCAAAACCTTCAAGTTGATGACATAAATATTCAATTAGCTTCCTTGAGGTTTGAGGGTGCAACATTAATATGGTGGGAAGCCAAGACACAAGAAAAGATAAAAAGAACATGGTAAGATCTCCATTTCTTGGTCTAATTTCATTGTTGCAATTAATTGATAGTTTTACCCTCTAGCATATATGCAGAAAGCCATCATGAATTGGCGGAACTTTAGACAACTTAAAGGTAAAAATGTGTGAGATTACACTCACGAATTTAGAAGAAGGTCTCTAATGTTAGGTCTATATTTTCAATCACAAGACACATTGCTTAAGTATATAGGGAGTTTACACAGTTACCTTAGGCATACCTGTTGGGCATGGAATCCCCCCAAGGCATGTTTTGGGGCTTAAAGCTCAAGTGTTTACCAAGTCCTTTGTAAAGACTCCGCGATTTGTGGGCGTGGAGCGCGAAGTCATAATAGATTCACAGGGTTGTCTGCCCTTGTTTTTGTAATTTAATGTTGGCTTAATAGACCTACCTATGGTCTGCAAACCATGGGATTGTATAAATAGAGCAAGGCTCTAAGTGTAGAAGATAGCGAAGAGGGAAAAATAGAATAGAAGCATGATGAGTCTGAGAGACTGAGTCGAAGTGTAAAGTGTGTCTTTGAGTCGTAGAGTAGGAGAAGGCTCTGCAGCTGAGTGTGCAGAGGCCTAGTAGTCCGCAGCTAATTGCGCAGGGTAGGTTGAGTCTATAACTGTTGGAAGTATTAATAAAGAGAAGTGTTATCATATTTCTATGTATCTTTTCCTGTTTAATGTATTATTGGGTATAAATTGCAGGTGCACTGTTTATTTGTTGTGCGAACTCATATGAATGTGTTGTATAAATAAATATAACATAGGGCATCCATTTACGTGAAGATAACTAACTGGTGTAGGAAGATAGGTAAGGTAAAGTAGCGTAGAGCGCTGCTCCAACGGTGTGGAAGCTCCACAACCCCTAGTTAGGGTTGCGCGAAGGTAAGTATATCAGAGCAGGGAAGTGCGCAAAGCAACCTACGCGAAGGAACTAACAGTTGGTCCAATTCAACCCCTTAAACATCTCAAGGGTGCGGAAATTGGTTCCAATACCCCCCCCCATACCACTTCGAGTGAGGCCTCAGTCCGCGCTTCACGGATTGTTGCCGAAAGGGCCAGTAGTACAAGGATATGTTTGGCTAATTAACTATGAACCTGGGTCAGGCCCCTACAAGCCAAAAAATGGCTATGTTGCCGGGACCGAGATCTGCATAGAGATGTCTGATGTCGTATCACTGGAATCCAACAAAGAATGGAATTGAAGATTGGTTGGATAAGAAGATTCATGAATTCGCGGCGCAGGAGAATAGGAATCTATGAGTGTCAAAAGAAGAGTGATTAGACTGCTACTTATACACAGAGATCCACAAAATTTTCTTTGCATCTTTCCCCACTGAGCTATACGAGTGGATCGCGAAGCTAGTAGATAGGCAATGAAGGTGTAAGCTCGACAGACCTATTGTGTGGACTCCAAAATTGGTGCAGAGACTGGAAGCATCAGAGGATAAGATCACGCAAGCTGTTGATCACTGGCTCAATTTAATTATAGGAGGATTCATCATCGAGTTCGCAGTAGATACTCCAGTCAGCTATAGCGAGGCAGAAGAACGCTTCCTCAAAGGACTGCGAGGTAAGTACATTAAATCTTTGAACACTTGGATTAAAATGCTACTGTGTGAAAAATGGGTTATGAAAATAAATTGATGTTTGGGGCTACACGAAGTGGGAGAATCTAATAAACGAAGGTAGTGTGGAACAAGAAGCTAGCCCCTTGACTTCACCTCCGTGAGGGGGTGAGGAAGAGCTCACGATGGTCTCACCGAGAGGTGCGATAAATTTGATAAGGCAGAGGATTTTGCGCATACCACCCCACCCACACCATCGCCAGTTTCACCATCTTCATCCCCATCTTCGCCCATACCACCTCCGTCACCACCGCAATTCAATATGGAGAGCACGATAAAGTTGCCAGTGTTCAAGGGAGTAGGGAATGAAGATCCAGACTAGTTTTGGTTCGTGGTAAAAGGTGTATGGGAAGCGCAGGGAGTTACGGATGACAATATAAAGAAAACAACGTTGGTCAGCACTCTACAGGATCGTGCGCTGACCTGGTACATTAAGCATTCCAACGATAATCCAAATGTGGGGATCGTGTATATTCAAAATGTACTAAACAAAGAATTTATTAGGCCAAAGTTAGAGGCACAGTCAATCATTGGGTTCAAGGAAATCACATTGCTACCAAGTGAGACCTGTTATCACCCCAAGAAACTCTCCTAGGTTGTAGCTCGGAGATGCTCGGGAACATTACAAACTCAACTTAATGTTGGAAATGGATGAATGGAAGGAATGATGCTCGTTCAAGCCAGATAATCACTTCTACTATGCTTAACTCCAGACATGCGTGAACACCCCCAGATTACAAGGCTTTAG
This sequence comes from Pinus tabuliformis, assembly GCA_031772625.1. Taxonomy (NCBI): domain Eukaryota; kingdom Viridiplantae; phylum Streptophyta; class Pinopsida; order Pinales; family Pinaceae; genus Pinus; species Pinus tabuliformis. The sequence continues at coordinate 1,914,828,827 of CM062818.1, forward strand.
ACCACCAATTACTCACAATTTAAGGATTGGGTGAATATGAAGAACATTGACCACACCAGCAGATGCACAAGACCTTGTGATGGCCGACTGCAACCAGTAAAGAGGTCTGCAAATCTAATTCCCTAAGGCATAGACAGGATGAGAGCTCTCTGGCATTAGGTGAAAAGAAACCTGAACAACACATTCACTGATACCTACAATATTTTAACACAGAGGTAGGATGACAGCTCCTCTAATGCTAAACATCAAGAGTTCATGAAAATTGCATAATAGGCATAGCCTAGAATAGAATAGAAATGAAAAGTGAGCAATTAACAACAAAAGAAGCTTGTATTAGCTGAAAATGAAGACGAGACGCTACAAGTATCAAAGCAGTTACAGTCTCCAGAAGTTGAACTTTACATCAAAACAACAACCATCAACCCTAATTACATCTTGTTTCTGGGTATATATAGAGTTTCATTACAAAGGCACTCGGTCATACTAGATGTGGAGGGGTCATAATTGACCACCAACCGCTTTAACTACCTAATGGAGTCTCTAGTGCAATTTGCCTGATTTAATGAATAAATCCGATCTTCTCAGGTGCTCTGCTGTCATTTTTGGGTGGCTGGAGTGTCGTATGGAATGAAGTCCCATAACTGTTAAATACATTAGCTTGATCAAGCTCTGTCATTTTCCTTCTTGGCCCTACTGTCTCTTGAATGTGGTTGTTGAGGAAATACTGCAGTTAGTATCGAAGACTGGTTATCTTCGTCCTTCGGGAGCACAGAATGTTCAAAGGTTGTGTGCTGCATGGCAGGCGGACGAACTAGACGGAGGAAAAAGATTGGTTGTCGAATTGAGTAGATGGACGGAGGGTATGGCTTGGCGGGGCGTACCGGGAACTATGGAAGTGGAGTGAATGCAGGCCATTGGATCTCGGGCGGACAGATCCAACGGTCATCGGGCTTCGAAGATGAGCGAGAGAACGGGTTTGAGCGGTAAATGGTATTGCTCGCACCGCCATTGGCGGTTGGGTGGTAAACGTACAACATTGTGTGATACCACTCGGAGGGCGACGCGTGGCAGTGGAAACCGCTCTTGATCGCGTGTTAACGGGCTGTCACTTCGCAGGCGCAGGAAGAGCGAACATCGTCCGATCATGGTGGAGGTGATCGGATGGTGGGGAAACAAATGGGCAGGTTATTCATTGAATGCGGCAGGGGAACCGTTGGATCGGGATGCGGCGATCGACGACTATGATTTAAAGGCGACTGGGGGTTACAGAGGCACAGGGCCATGTGGTGGCAGTGCTATGGGGCTTTAAACTTAGCACTTTGGGGCTTAAAGAAATAGGGGCTTGTGCCGAGTTTTGGAGGAAATGCAAAGATAGCGGGGTTAAGGGAGAGTAAGTGGAATGAAGGAGAAGAAGGAAAATGACTGCCGCGAGCTCTCTTTTGAGCATAAACACATGGCCGGGCTTGTATTTCTCCCTCCAAATGTCAAGATATGTAGCAGAGCTAACACTGGCTCCTTTTGGGGATGAGATCCACCTTGTGAAGCCTCAAGAACTGCAAATCATTGCCTTTCCTGTGAAAACCACATTAGCAAAATTTCATAGTGTTCCATTGGGCATGGAGTCTAATTGAGCCTACACAAAAACTGATAAACTAACATATTTACAACCTTAAGGCCAAAAGACCTTAACTAACATAAATTTTCAGAAAGTACCCATTGATTGGGCCATCAAAAACTGTTTCCCCTTCCATACTTTGCAGTATGAAGGTATTGTTCCCTTGAATATGAGAGATGATAAAAGGCCCTGTCCAGAAAGCATCAAACTTCCCATGGTTGCCTTTCTTCTCTTTCAGTGCATCCCACTTCAGAACCAAGTCTCCAACTTGAAAATTATCTGTTTTTTCCTTCTGTCAAAATCTTCCTTGATCTTCTTCTGATGTGCCACAGACCTTTCAACCAGTTGTTCCCTGATTTGATGTACCTCTGCTAAATCAGTGATTCTTTTTTCCATATCTTCTTCCTCATTCTACTTTTCTTGTAGGAACTTTGCCACAGGGAGGGTTAACTGAATTGGGAACATAGCCTCAGTGCCATATACCAGCTTGAATGTAGAATTCCCTGTGGATTTCTTAATGGTCACTCTGTCAGCCCACAATGCATATTTGAGCTTAGAATCCCAATTCTTTTTGTTGTCCTCCAACAACTTTTTAATTATCCTTACCAGGCTTTTGTTGGAAGATTATACTAGACCATTTCCTTGTTGACAGCTAATCTTCATGATTGGGGAATTTGTAAAATAAATAAATCAGGAATGTGAACAATCATCGGAAGATGAACTAAACAATCACTCCTAATGTATAAAACAATAACATACCTATGGAATAAACACACCAATCAGTTTTTCTGCCCTTGGAGAGTTACTGCCTGGCCTGACATGGTATCAGAGCCAGTTCTAAAAATAGTTGTAACTCCCTTCATTTTTGCTACTATGGGCTGTACGCAGGCCTGAGCTCTGTCCTCAAACGCCTCTGTCGTTCTGTCCACTGTTCTGCTCTGCCTCTGTCGTTCTGTCCACTGACATGCTGCGACTGTTCGACCTGCCGGATTCTGGTGAGCTGGTTCCGTTGAAAACTCACCTCTGACCATAACGCGCTGCCTTTTCCAGCGCTGCCTCTGCCGCAAGCTCATCTGCTATCCATTTCCTGTTGAATGCTCATTGGAATATTCGTGGTGAAAGAGTCTGTTGGCTTTGCAGCTAACGCAGACATCGCGGAGGGCGCTCTGGAGAGAAGTCAAGGGCGTAGAATGTTTTCCATAGAATTTTATCAAGGAAAAACTGGTCGTCTTCTCGGCCTCCTCGGTGTTCTTTTCGTCATCTAATTTTTGGTTTACAGTAGATACAACAAGCCTTCTATGCTTTGAACGTAGAGGAGGGTGCCCGATCCTATTACAATTCCAGATAGGCAAGCCACCTCTCAATGTCGCTGCGGCACCAAAGCTCTCAACAACCATTGTCTTGATACAATCTCTGTCTATTATCCCTCCGCCTTCCTGAATACCCAAAGGCGCCTGTTGTCTAAGCACCAGAGTATGCCCTTGCGTTTTACAACGTTCATCGTTGTAAACTCCTCGGCCGTCAGAATTCCCTCCTGAATTTGTTCAACTGCGTCGTCGACTCGAAGATCATCGTAAGGGCTTCTAAACTTGATCGCAATTGAGTCCTGTGTAAACCTAAGGTCCTCTGGCTTTACCGTGAGCTGCGCCATTCTTGTGTGGTATTTAAAGCCCAGCTCTTTCATTTTTTTTTTAAAAGAGGATCTCAATAGAGGAAGTATGCGGTGAGTGAAATTGAATATGATATCGACTGATTTGCTTGCGCCGTGGGTACCAGTGCATTCATGGCTCAGGGTGGATATTGTGGTTTGCTCTCACACTAGTTATTCTATGTATTATTGGAAACGACAGTCTTTCCATCGCTAGTTCTCATAAGTATTTACCGTTTCTACCTTAGAGTCTGGCAGTGGATTGTTATCTACAGTTTGTTTGGTTGTAGAATTGTGGCTCTCAACCTTACTTAGTGGGAAGGCGCTTCTTCAACGTGGGTCTTCATCCACATCCGAGTAAGATCATACTCCAGTTGGGTGTTCTTTGGCTGAAAGTGGAAGACTTAGAGCGTAGGTTTGGCCTCAGCCTTCTGCTATTATTATGGTATCATTGTAATAAGTATAAGGTGAAACCGAGTTTGCATCATTGCAATAAGTATTCAGATAATCTTAATGCATTCAATCATCTCTATGGTAGGAATAGTTCTCACTGGCAAGGAGAACTATCCTAAATGGTCCCGGATGATAAAACACACCCTCATCTTCAACGAGTTGTGGAAAGGAGTGTGTGTCGGAGAAGAAGACAAAGACCCAGTGCAGCCTACATCAGATAAAGATCTTGTCATTTGGGAAAACAAGAACAACAAAGCCTATGCATTAATCACAGCATATGTAAATGAAGAAGTAAGTCACCATATTTCATCATATTCAACTGCCTTTGAAGCTTTACAAAAGCTGAAAGAACTCTATGACTCACATTCTACACTTGAAGTTGTTCAACTCATGATTAAACTCTTCACTCTTGAACTGAAAAATAATGATCCTCTTGCTCTTGCATCTGAAGTAAAATCCATAATGCATGATATCAAATCCACTAAGGTTGAGCTGGATATCCCTCTTATTGCTTTTCTCAAGGCACTCTATCCTACTTACTCCAATTATCTTGAGTCTTTACAAGCAAATGGAAATCTTAAAGATATAACCTTTGACTCTCTTGTGAAAAAGTTTGTTGAAAGAGAGAAAGCCTTTGGAAAGAAGACAATCCCTGAATCTTCTGAAGAGACTGTGTGCCTTGCTCATAAAGAAAAGCATCATGCTCAAGACTCTACAAGAGGAAGAGGTGGACGAAGAGGAAGAGGAAGATATTTCAGAGGCAGGGGGGGCAGACATTCTCAAGGAGAAAAGGTAGATCTGCATTGCATTCGCTGCAAACGAAATGGATCACATGATGCTTCTACATGCAAGCTACCATGGGACAAAATTGAGCAGAAAAGAAACCAGCAGAAAGGTAAAACTGATGATACAGACAAAGGTAAAGCACCTGAATCCACTCACTATATTGAGGCACAATGTAACATTGGAGTAAATGAAGATTCGTTTAATGCTTCACTTGCTTCTTCGAAAAATGATTGGTTGCTTGATTCAGGAGCAACCTGTCATATGACTCATAGAAAAGATTTTTTTGAAGATTTCACTGACAATGTTGATGGAACAGTATACTTTGCAGATCAGTCAAAAATCAAGCCATCAGGGCTTGGCACAATCAGGCTTAAACTGCCTGGTCTTCCAGACTTTCCTTTGGATCATGTTCTATATCTCCCACAGATCAAGAGAAACTTGCTGTCCTTGGTCCACATCCGCCAGCAAGGTCACTCCATTCATATGTTTGATGGCAAGCTTGAGGTAAGAAAAGCATCTGACCACTCACTTGTCATGAGGGGATTAGAAGAAGAAAGACTTCTCAAACTGCAAGGAACCTCTGCTCATGCACAACATTTCTCATATATTTCTCATCATGAAGAAGGTACACTTCCATCAAGTTTATTATGGCATGCTAGATTTGGACATTTAAACTATGAAAGTCTCCGCTTATTGAAGAAAAATGGTGTTGTTGGTTTGCCTACAATTCCTAGGAAACATAAGCAATGTGATGCTTGCATTCTAGGAAAGCATAACAAACAGTCTTTTCATGATTCACATTCAAGAGCACATAGGAAGCTTGAACTCATTCATTCAGATTTATGTGGTCCAATGCCTATTCCTTCTGCAAATGGAAATAAATGTATCATGACATTTATTGATGATTACACTAGAATGTGTTGGGTTTATTTATTGAAGAACAAATCTGATGCTTTTCAAACATTCAAGAATTTTCATAAATGGATTGAAAATGATGCACAATCTCATATTGGGTCTATTCGCACTGATAATGGAAAAGAATATACATCAAATGAATTTGAAAACTATCTTCGCCAACATGGGATCAAACATCAAACAACTGTACCTTATAATCCCCAATAGAATGGTGTAGCAGAAAGAATGAATAGAACAATTTTTAATATGGTACGATCCATGCTTTTCTTCAAAAATGTAAAGATAATGTTTTGGGCTGATGTTGTTCTATGTGCTGCATATATAAAGAATAGATGTCCATCTAATGCTATAACAAACAAGACTCCTTATGAATTGTGGTATGGACATGTTCCTTCGGTAAAACATCTCAGGATCTTTGGTTCCACCTGTTATGCTTTGATACCAAAGGTACATAGAAACAAACTTGGTGCTAGAAGTCGTAAGTGTATCTTCCTGGGGTATTCAAACACCTCCAAAGCATACCGTCTCTATGATGAAGTAAATAAAAAGTTTGTTGTATCTAGAGATGTAATTTTTCTTGAATCATCCAAATCTGACAATGTTGTTGAGCGGAAACTTGATCGCTTGGATAGATTCGCAAAAACGAAATCATTTCAAGAATTTGATAATCAGATTCCACATCTTGAAGGGGGGATTCCTATACTAGATCAACATGTGGAATCTTCTTCTGAAGAACAATCTCCCCTGCATGAAACTCCGACAACGGATGATGCTTTAAGTGATGTAATTGATAGAATTGGGAGACTCAATCTTGATTCAGTCCAAACTCAATCAACAGAGCAGCCTGGAGGTCCCCCAAAGTGGTTGACAAAGACACTTGAAAGTGTTCATCCGGATGAAATTGGAAAAACAAGAACCAGAAATTCAAACCGACAAAATGGAGGTGATGTAGATGACTCTAATTCACCTGTTGATATGGATGTTACTTGTGATTGTGAATTGAACTTGTCTATAGATTTTGAACCAACTTCCTTCAAAGAAGCTGCTTCTCATGATGAATGGAAAGAAGCAATGAAAAAGGAGTATGATTCTCTCATAAAGAATGGCACTTGGAAGCTGGTTGATCCTCCATTTGGAACCAAACCAATTGGCTGCAAGTGGGTCTACAAGAACAAGTACAACGTTGATGGCTCACTTGACAAGCACAAAGCTAGGCTTGTGGCAAAAGGCTTTGCACAGAAGGAAGGGGTCGATTATGAGGAAACTTTTTCCCCCACAGCAAAATGGGCCACCATCCAGACACTCTTTGCACTAGCTATTCAGAACGGTTGGAAAGTTCATCAAATGGATGTAAAAACTGCATTCTTGAATGGAGATCTAAAAGAGAATGTTTTTATGACCCAGCCTGAAGGATTTGCTGTGAAAGGACATGAACATAAAGTATGCAAACTTGTGAAGTCCTTGTATGGCCTCAAACAAGCACCACGAGCTTGGTATGAAAAACTAACTAAGCATCTTTTGAAACTCAACGTCAATCATTTTGATCTTGATGATGCAACTTTATTTGTCAAGAAAGTTGGCAAAACAGTTGTGTATCTTGTGGTATATGTAGATGATCTTTTAATGACAGGGAACAATGAAAGCTACATTGCATCCATAAAGAAGGAATTCGGGAAAAGTTTTGAAATGAATGATTTGGGCTATGTTCATTACTATCTTGCCATTGAAGTAACCCAACATCCAAAATCCATATTTCTTTCTCAAAAGAAATACATTGGAGATTTTTTAAACAGATTTGGCATGACAGAGTGCAATCCTCTTTATACTCCAATGGAACAAAACTTAAAGCTCACATCTATTGAAGGAAAGGAATTTGAGGATGCAACAAAGTATAGACAGCTTGTAGGAAGTCTCATCTACCTCACTACTACCAGACCAGACATTTCATTTACTGTTGGAATCCTCTCCAGGTTCATGCAAAAGCCTTGTGAGGGACATTGGTCTGCTACAAAAAGAGTTCTAAGGTACTTGAAGGGAACTCAAGACCTTGGAATCAAGTATACACAGGTGGCCGACTTCAGCTTGATTGGATACTCTGGACTTCGATGGAGACAAAGAAACTGGGGTATCTACTTCAGGATATGCTATGAGTCTTGGATCAGGAGCTGTCTCCTGGAGATCACGCAAACAATCAGTTCCAGCAGATTCCACAACTGAAGCAGAATACGTGGCAGCAGCTGAAGCAACGAAAGAAATTGTGTGGCTCAGGAAAATTCTTGAAGATTTGCAGGTAAAACAAGTACAATCAACTCCACTCATGATTGATAACACCTCTGCAATAAAGTTGGCCAAGAGTCCAAAGTTCCATGATCGAAAAAAGCATGTCAATACTAAATATCAACTGATTCGACATCATGTTGAGGCCAAAACAATCCATCTCCGTCATTGTTCCACAAATGAGCAAATTGCAGACATCTTCACCAAAGCACTTGGAAAGGAAAAGCTTGAACGATTCAGAATGATGCTTGGACTCACCAACATCCCTTCAGATTAAGGGGGGGAATGTTGACACCTAATCTTCATGATTGGGGAATTTGTAAAATAAATAAATCAAGAATGTGAACAGTCATCGGAAGATGAACTGAACAATCACTCTTAATGTATAAAACAATAACATACCTATGGAATAAACACACCAATCAGTTTTTTTGCCCTTGGAGAGTTACTGCCTGGCCTGATAGTATGAGGTGGAATGAACCAGTTTAATGCCCATTGAACCACACATGTCCACCAATTCTCCTGTCCTAAAGGCTGTTGCATTGTCTGTGACTAATTTATGTGGACAACCAAATCTGGTGAAGATATTCTTTGTCAAAAACTTCATGACCACATGATGATAAGCCTTTCTGGTAGGGATGGCCTCAATCCATTTAGTGAAATAATCAGTGGCTACTAAGATCCATCTGTGTTGGCCACTGGAATGTGGATTGATTTCTCCAATGAAATCCAAGCCCCACTGCTGAAAAGGGCCACTAGCATGTATAGGCTTTAAGGGCAGGGACTTTAATTTCTGTTTCCCTTCAAATATTTGGCAGCTGTCACAAGATTTAACAAATGAAAAGACATCAACAAACAAGGTGTAGGAATTTACAGGGTAAGTTCCTCAGATAGAACACCAAAGGACACCACTCACAAACAGATCACAGATCAATACACCAGTATTTTGACGTGGTTAAAACCCTCAAAGAGGGAAACAGTCCACGGCCTGAGCCAACGCAGCCACTTCAGGCAATTTATTAATAAAAGAATGAAAATTTCCATATGCTTCTCTCATAGACGGATTACTCTACAAATGACCTTCCATGCTCTTTAAATAGAGATCATGGACCAATCGGGTGTTAAGCCACGGATTAAGTGTCGGTAATATCGAGGAGAGAATGAACCGTTGGATCACTACATATCGTGACCGTCAGATTGTAAGTTACAAAATGTACATAGTAAAGAAACACACTTTACCTAACTCTATACCTAACTCTATACTAGACCAAGTTGTACTTAACTATTTCCTATGTGTCAGAATATCCTAACATCCCCCCTTAAGAACAACTTGGGATAGGATTGAAGGATTTACAAATATGACACAATAGGAGAAGGAAGGAGGCACTAGAGCCTATCCCCCCTTAGTGAAAACTTCTTGAACTCCAACCATAAATCGAAGTTTAGTGAACTTCGCCTCTGTGAGAGCCTTTGTAAAGATGTCTGCAACTTGATCATCTGTTGAACAATATTGCACTTCAAGAACATGGTCGTGAATGAGCTTTCTGATGAAGTGCATGTGCAATTCAATGTGTTTGCTGCGCTGATGTTGGACTGGATCTTTGCATAGCTGAATGGCACTTTGATTATCACACCAAAGTGTAGTCAGATGCTGCTGCTGAAAGCCAAACTCTGACAAGATCTGACGAAGCCACAAGGATTCCTTACTAGCTTCCATGGCACCACGATATTCTGCTTCTGCTGAAGAAAGAGAAATGGCACCTTGTTTCTTGCAAGCCCATGTAATAGGTCCTGAACCAAGAGTGAACACATAACCTGCAGTAGACTTCCGATCGTCAGGGTCACCAGCCCAATCGGAATCAGTGAACCAACCAATAGAGGAGATGCTTCAGCACTGTAATGAATCCCAAACTGAACTGTACCTCGAACATAACGAAGTATTCTTTTAGCTGCTTTCCAATGAATTTCACGTGGGTTTTGCATAAACCGAGCAACAAGGCCAACAGCAAAGGAAAGGTTAGGACGAGTATTGTTTAGATACAAAAGTTTCCCTACAAGTTGACGGTATAAGGTAGCATCAACTTCAGGAGAAGTACAAGTGACTAAAAGTTTGACTCCAGACTGAAAGGGAGAAGGGGATGGCTTACAGTCTTCCATGTGAAAGTGGCGTAGAATATCACAGGCATACTTGGACTGAGAAAGGGAAATACCTTCCTTGGATTGCAAGACTTGAAGACCGAGAAAATAATGTAAGTGTCCTAAGTCTGTCATTTCAAACTTCCTTTTAAGGCTAGACTTCACATGGTTTATAAGGTTGGGATCACTACCAGTCAGGATAAGATCATCAACATAAAGAACAAGAATGATAAGAGACTTGCCCACTTTCTTGGTGTAGACAGTATTGTCAGAATGGCACCTAGAGAAGCCAGATTCTAAAAGAAAGTTATCCATTTTGGCATACCAAGCTCGAGGAGCTTGCTTGAGACCATAAAGGGATTTCTTAAGCCGACATACAAGGCTAGAGTCTGTTTGTATAAAGCCAATAGGTTGTTCCATATAGATTTCTTCATGCAAGTCCCCATGCAAGAAGGCAGATTTAACATCCATCTCATGGACTTCCCATTTGAAAGAGGCAGCAAGGGAAAGAACAAGGCGGATAGAGTTCATTTTGGCAACAGGGGAGAAGGTTTCAGTATAGTCAATGCCTTCAACTTGTGAAAAACCCTTAGAAACAAGACGAGCTTTATGTTTATCAACTTTCCCATCTGGTCCATACTTGGTTCTGTAAACCCATTTTCATCTAACAAGTTTTCGTCCCTTTGGTAGAGAAACAAGATCCCATGTATCATTTGCCAATAATGAATGATATTCTTCATTCATAGCTGCTTCCCAATCTGGATGGCCCGAAGCTTCTGCAAAGGTGTCAGGATCATAATTCACTGATGCTTGAGCCAGTAAAGAAGAGGCTCTCTCGAACTGAGAACATGTACGTCGCTGATCTGTAGGATCACCGGCAAGATCACCTGCTGCATCCCGAGTAGCACAGATCCATTTTGGAAGCTGAGGAGCTGAAGGAGGATCCTGAGAAGGTGGGGGAGGATTTTCATCCTCGCTTTCATCATCTGAAGAAGAAATATTTTCAAAAGTAGAAGAGATAGGGAGAGGTGGCACATCCGCCGAACTAGGCTCGCAGGCCGATATGTTTTCATCAAACTTTACATCTCTTCTAATGATAACATTTTTGGACTTAAGTGGAATAAGTCTATATCCTTTGACATCTTCAGAATATCCAACAAAAATACATTTTTCACTGTTTGGTTCTAAAGCTTTATGTTTCTCATCTGGAATATGGGCCCATGCTTCACTTCCAAAAACATGAAAGTGACTTACATCTGGTTTGTTTGAGCTCCATGCTTCTTCTGGGGTGATATTCTTTAAAACCTTAGTAGGAGTGCGATTTATTATGTAATTTGCACAGTTAATTGCTTCTGCCCAATAATTAAGACTAAGTCCTTTAGATTGAAGCATACAATTAGCCATTTCCTTTAAGGTGCGATTCTTCCTTTCAGCTACACCATTTTGTTGTGGAGTATATGGAACAGTATGTTGCATTTTAATTCCATTCTCAGTGCAAAAGTTGATGAATGTGTTTTTAACATATTCTCCGCCATTATCAGATCTTAGCTTAAGAATTTGATGTCCAGATTGTTTTTCAACAAAGGCCTTAAAGGCCAAGAACATGTTAAATACTTCACTCTTGAGTTTTAAGAAGTATACCCAAGTGTGTCTGGAGAAATCAAGAATGAAGCAACTGGAAGTGGACCACATAAATCAATATGCACGAGCTGTAAAGGGGCTGAGGCGTGCCAAGAGGCATGCTTTTCAAAACTGTCCCGATGATGTTTTCCGAGTACACATCCGGAACAAACACCATCTCTGCAAGATACCATTGGAAGACCTGTCACCATATTTTCTTTACATAGATTATGAAGAGAGCGATAGTTTAAGTGACCAAATCGCTCATGCCAAAGTTTGCTCACTTCATCATTATGAGCAACAAATACTGAGGGAAGATTTGATGACCCAAAGTTGTGAAACTTATGCAACCTTGTAGAATCATCAACAATTCCAGTAGCTAAAATCTGTCTAGGATCTCTTAGGTCCTTAATTACAACATCGTGAGGTGAAAATTCAACGATTTTTCCTTCACGTGAATGCGTTATCTGATATACAGATAGAAGGTTGCAGGATAAGGTTGGAACACATAATACATCATTAAACTGACCATTGTCTAGATGAACAGTTCCAGTCCCTACAACACTAAGAGATCTATGATCACTAACATATATATTTTTGGTGTTACAATCATTTAAATAAGAAAACATGGCTTTGTTTTTGGCCATGTGATAAGAAGCTCCAGAATCAATGAGCCACTCATGAGAATGAGAAGAAGAAGATACATTTAGTGCATAGCCAGACCGAGATTCTTGACAACCACATGCAGAAACTGCCATTCCTGAAGATGAAGTTGAAGTTGAAGATTGCTCCAAATGGATGTTATGCTTCTTCATTGCTGCTTCCAAGGCTTCCATCTTCTTAAAGCATTTGGATTCTAAGTGGCCATCTCGATTACAAAATTTGCAATGTCTATTAGTCTTCTTCCCTTTGTTTTTATTTGTCTTATCATTTTGTTGAAATGATTTTTCATTTTGAGGCTGAAATTGCTTAGGACCCTTGTTTGGTTTAGGACCATTCTTTTTAGGATACAACTTCTTAGGATTCTTTGGATTTGGTTGCTGCTGGGTGGCTAACACTTTCTTAGAAGAGTTTCCAAGATGAAGAAGACCAAGGTGTAAGAGTTTTTCTTGCTCTCTTATTAAAGAATCACAAAAGGAATCAAAGGAAGGGGACTTGTAGGTTTGTCCTTGAGAAATGAAGGCTTCTCTTGTAGAATGGAAGGTGGAAACAAACACAGAATAGGCTGGTCCCAACTTAGTAAGAATGGAGTAGATAAGGCTACTATCTTCTTTCTTAACCTTAACACCTTCCAAGTGAAGTCTAAGGGTCTTGAACTTGGACAAAAAATCTTCAATGCAAGAAAAATTATTGGGGTCCAATGTAAGCAATTCATTTTCAAGTTGATGGGCTTTAAGTTCATTTTTAATTCCAAAGACTTTAGTAATTTGTTGCAGTGCTTCATCAGGAGTATCAAGTTCTGCAACATGGAATCTAAGATCTGGAGAAATAGACATCCCTATCAACCCACGTGCTTGGTCTTGCTTATTTTCCCATTTAGCTGCCTTATCTTCATCTTTTGGTTTGGTCTCTTGGCCTGTGGCTATTCTGTAAAGACCTTTACTTCTAAGTAAATCCACAATGTAGGACCACCATTAGAAGTAGTTAGTGCTATCAAGAATTACTTGGCCTGGAATTTCCATTTTTAACAGAAAATGAAGCTGTAGATGCTGAAACTAAGTGTACCACTGGAAAGATCTCGAAAAATTAGGCCGTTTAAAAAAAAACAGTTTTGAAAACGGCTTCCGGATGAAGAAGTTATGGCTTTTTGAAAAAAAATTGACGAAGTCACCGACGAAGTGCGGGAATGTGCGGAAATGAAAAAATCCGCCCCCACAAAATGGAGACTTGAACCCAAGACCTCTACTCTCATAAATTAGCTTTGCAAGAGAGAGAGAGAGAGAGAGAGAGAGAGAGAGAGAGAGAGGGGTTGATGCTTTGGGTTGCGTGCTTGCTTTGAGAAAGTTCTTTTTCCCTACAAAACAAAAAACACAAAACCCAACACGGACATACAAAAAAAACGAACCTTGCGGCTCAAAGTTAGCTTTAACCGAAAACTAAATATTTTCAAAAACGAACCCTGCGGCTCGAAGTTAGCTTTAGCCAGAAACTAAATATTTTCCTCAATGTTTCTGATTTTCCGAGATCACACTAAGGCGCAGTGGAAAAGAGCATACGCATGAGCGGAAAATAGCATACGGAAAAGAGCATACGCATGAGAGGAAAAGAGCATACGGAAAAGAGCATACGCATGAGCAGAAAAGAGCATACGCATGAGCATAGGGCTACCGGAAACCTTTTCGCGTGAAACGAAAGGGGTTCCTCACTGGAACAAATGCTCCCAACACAACAGAGCAGTCCTCTCGGCCCGAAAGCAGTCAAAAATAGTAGATCTAGGAAACGACAGTCGGATGCAGTTCTACCAGCTTCAGATTTGGATCACCAATGGACGCGGCCCTCAAATTGCTCTGATACCATGTAGGAATTTACAAGGTAAGTTCCTCAGACAGAACACCAAAGGACACCGCTCACAAACAGATCACAGATCAATACACCAGTATTTTGTCGTGGTTAAAACCCTCAAAGAGGGAAACAGTCCACGGCCTGAGCCAACACGGCCACTTCAAGCAATTTATTAATACAAGAATGAAAATTTACATATGCTTCTTTCATAGACGAATTACTCTACAAATGACCCTCCATGCTCTTTAAATAGAGATCATGGACCAATCAGGTGTTAAGCCACGGATCAAGTGTCCGTAATACCGAGGAGAGAATGAACCGTCAGATCACTACATATCGTGACCGTCCGATTGTAAGTTACAAAATGTACATAGTAAAGAAACACACTTTACCTAACTCTATACTAGACCAAGTTGTACTTAACTATTTCCTATGTCGGAATATCTTAACGCAAGGTGGGCCAATAATATCCAGCTCTGAGGATCTTATGGGCTGTAGTTTTTCAATAATGATGTCCTACACATGCTGGAATGAAATTGCTGCATTGCTTCCATGGATTGTTCTTTGTCCAGGCACCTCAAAAGCAACCCAGATGGGTCCCTCCAATAGAGCAAAGTTTCATGAATGCCATATTTTGCTGCCCTGAGCTTAATAGTTCTGGCTTGGCTTGAACTAAGACCTAGAGGAACTTCTAGCTTCAACAAGAGTTGAGCTATTGCTGAGTACCATTCACAAGAAGCTATATTTTCTACTAATGACTGCTTTTTTCTTGGTTCAATTGTTTCTTCTGCTGCCTAACCATTCTTTGAAATTGTTCTTATGAGATTTATGTCCAGCATTCTGCAATTTTCCTCAGCCATTAATCTGGCAAGGCCCTGACCTCTGACCAGCTTGGTGGGCTTCAGTTCTATGTTAAATTCCATTAGCTTTGCGATCCATTTAGCCCTTCTTCCATCAGCATCAGGCTGCATTAGGACATCTTTTACTGAAGCAGCAGGCACATATGCAATTATCTTTTAATGCAGAATGTAAATTCTGAATGCTTTCAAAGACTTTATAAGATCATATGCTTGTTTCTCAATGATATCATACCTCAGCTCATCATCCCTTAAGTTTTTGTTGAAAAATGCCACTGGATGCTCTGAGCCTTCTTCATCAGCTTGCATTAAAACTGCTTAAGGGTGTCATCAGAGGCAAATGAAAATATACGAAACTCCTTGCTATAATCTGGGCTGATTAAATTAGGAGCTTCTATAATAGTTTTCTTAATGGAATCAAAGAATCTTCTTGTTGCTTCAGTCCATTTAACCTCTAACCCCTTTTTCAACATGGAGGTAATATGCTTCACAAGTTCTGCAAAATTTGGGATAAACCTCTTCATAAAATTATTTTGCCTAGAAAGGACTGGATATCCTTCTTTGATCTCGGGACAAACAAGGTCTATATGGCTCTTACTCTTTCTGGGTCAATCCGGACACCTGCAGCAGAAACAACATGTCCTAACAGCTTGCCTTCCTCTAAAGCAAACTGTGACTTTTTAGGATTGACTGAAATCCCAAACCTTCTGTACTTAAGGAACACCTTCTTCAAATGTTGCAAATGGTCTTGATGTCTATTGGAGTATATTGTTATATCATCAAGGTAGATAAGGACAAACTTATCCTTCTCTCCCACAAATGCTATATACATAGCTCTCTGAAAGGTGGCTCTAGCATTCATCAGTTCAAAAAGCATCTTGGAATACATAAAAGTGCCCCAAGGAGTGGTGAATGCAGTATTCTCTTGGTCATCTGGATGTACAACAACCTGATTACACCCTAAAAATCCATCCAGGAAAGACATCACTTTGGCTCCTAAGACCTTTTGCAGCAAATGCTCCATCTTGGGTAGAGGATAATTGTCTTTTTTAGAGCATTTGTTTAAGTTTCTGAAATCAACACAGAGTCTGATTTCTCCACTTTTCTTCCTCACCACTGTTAGAGCCTAGATTTTCCTCAGGCTGAAAAGACAAGGTTCTAGGTCCACATCAAACCACGCTCAACCTCGTAGCTAGCCCTACGAGGACAGGAGAGGGCTCTCTCCAGGTCAATCTCAGCGAAAGATAATCAATGGGGCTTGAGATGACTGATTTAACAACTGATCTTAGGCTAGGTATGAAGTGCAAAGTTTTGATTTGAGTTTTTGAGGGTTTTTTTGGAAAAAAGGGACATGCAAATTTTGGGTCCGAGGATGAGGCCAGATTTTTTCAGAGTTCAGGTAGGGGCAAGATAGGCAGTAGTTTTGATGCTTTGATTGAATGAATGGATGGATCAGACTGGTGAGGAGCCAAGGAGGGCAAGAAGGTCTCAAGAGTCCTCCTCAAACAGGTGAAAATATGTAAAATTAAACAAAATTTCAAGGCAGAGCAGAGCAGTCCAATGAATTCTACCTCAATCATTCATTTGTTTAATTGCAGAAGAAAAGAGAAGGGAAAATGATACACATAAACATCAATGAACTTACAAATACATAGAGAAAAACACCATCAAAACATAGAGCCACATGGATCCCAACAAGTGTTGCAAAACCCTAGTCTTTCCTTTGCCAAAATTGCAGAAATGAAATGTACAATAGAGTGCCAAACAATCCCAAGTATCCAACCCTGAAAATGACTTAGAAATTACATAATATAGACAAGAAAAAACTATTCCCTTGCCTCTAGGGGTCGAGCTCATCATTCTAGGAGCTGTTTGAACTAATTCTAAACAAGCAACTGAAATCTAGGTAGTCAAACAACTTACCCCTATATGCTAGGACACTGATTCATTCATTTAATTTTCACCTTTTAGTGAATGAATCCTCTATAACAAGTAAAAATGTGCCAATATTACATCATGGTTATCAAATTACATCATGAAAAGTCAAGAATAACATCAAGAAGCAAAACTGGTCAAAACTGGGCGAATTGCTGAGCTGAACAATGAAAAATAGGCAAAAATCCTCTATGCGCCGCGCCTGATTCTCCATGCGTCACGCCACTTTGGAGCTGATTTTGAGGAACTTCCTGAAGTCCAAATTAAGCTCAAGTGTGCTTGTTGGAAAGGTCTGCCTGTCTACTTTCTAACCCAAGTGGAATTTCTGAATTTAGATGTCATTTTCCCCTCCAAAAGTTCATTCTCCCAAGACTGCTTCTTGTATGTCAAAATAGGGGCAGTGAGGTCATTTTTTGGGTGTTTTTGGCCTCGTGAGGACTCAAAACCTGCCCAAATTTCTTGGCCATGCACCAAAAACCATGATTTTTCATGAAAAATCTAGAAATGTAAATTTTTTACAATTTGGAGCTCCCTAGCAAAAGCGCGCGCCACGTTGCGCGGCGCATAGGGAGAAAAACTCTGTTTTTTAGTGTCAAAATTTGTCAAAATGTCAAAAATGCCCTAAATTTCTTGAAATTTGGGCTGGAGCTTCTCCATCAAGTTTCATATTGGGCTAAAGAGGCTTCATCCAATATCCGAAGACGATCATGCTCCTTTTGCCTCTTTTGCTTCCTTATTGCCTTCTTTAATTTTTCCTTTAGATTCCTTATTCGTGTCTTGCAAACCTTGTTCTGTGCCATGTAGTGGAAAGCCATGTGTCTCAACAATGCCTTGTCTCTATAGGCCTTGTCCAGCAGTTTCTCCAAGTGGATGTTGACTCTCTCGAGCCAAGACTCCCGATGCTTGCTAATGTGTGAGGTTTCTTGATGAGATTTGTGGTGATTTTAATTTTCTCCCACCAAGGGTAAGAATGTATGAGGGACTGTGGAGAGAGAGGGAATAGAAGGGTTTTAGGGATAGTTTTTAGACTTTAGGATAACAATTAGGGTTTACGAATGTGTAGCTAGGGTTTGGGATAGTGGGAGTTAGGAATATAGGGTTAGTGAATTTAGGGATATGGGAATTAGGGATATGGGGATGAAACTAGAAAATGAATGTGGGAAAAAAAGAGTGTGGAAGTGAGGGAATGGAATTTGGCAACAAAAACACCAACTACAAACCCTAAGCACTTGTTTGTGAGCACAAATTGCAAGGTATTAGGGTTTGAATTTTCTTTTACACAACCACCATAAATTGTATGAAAAACTCCTTCACTAGCAAGGAAGAGGGCTTAAATTACTTGCACACTAGAAGAGTTGAGTGATTTTGGCAATTTTATGGATTTTTTTAGAGAAATCAGGCTTTTTAGCCCAATGTGCCGCGCCTTCCCTATGCGCCGTGCCAATGTAAATTTACACTGGAAATTGTTGCCCAATGCACCTCGCCTTCCCTACGCGTAGCGCTTTTTCCAGGAGACGTTTGGAGGCCTTTTCGGTGTCCAAATTGGGCGCAGGATATCTCATTGGAAATTTATTTGAGTCTAATTTCGAACCCAACTAGAATTTTTCAATTTGGAGTTCAGTTTCCCTATAAAAAATTAAATCTCCCAAGACTAGTCAAAATGTGCCAAATGAGGCTGCCTCAAGGCAGGGTACTGTTGCAGTCAACTTTTGAAGATGTTCCTCAACTCCAAATTGAGCTCATGATAGCTCATTGGAAATATATTTGTGTCTAGTTATCATTTGTCTCATAAAGAAAGACATTTTTTGCAACCAAGATAGGAGAAAAAATTATTTTACCAAGGTCACTTCAGAGGTGCATTCAATTCTCCTGAGGCAACAGTATTTTTGACATTTCTCACACCTGTGTAAAAATTGAAGGAATTTTTTCTTCCTTTGTCTATTTTGGACAAAAACCTCTCTCGGGTTTCCAAAATTCATCTTTTCTTGCTCAGAAACATCATTTGAGTAAAACCTACCCCGATGTGTGGAACAGGGGATTTGTCGAAATGAAGCGAAATGAAGGGGATAGGGGGCTTCTAAATTCTTAAGGAAATTTTGCTAGGTGAGGAGGGATGTTAGGAAGTAGGGGAAAGTGTAATTTCAGAGATTGAGTGAGGGGAAGGGGTCCAAAAGGGCAAAACACAGGTCTAGCCTAGAAAATTGCCAAGTTGTAGCAAGAAACTAGGGTTTGTAGAAAAATGAGGAATTTGGGGGATCTCCGTGATGGGAAATGTTTAATAAGGTACATTAAGGATAGGGGAAGGTGTATGAACATCAGGATACAAGTTTTGCTGATGATTTGACCATCCAAGAGAAATTACCTTCAAAACCCTAGGAGAGGGAAATGAACTTTACCTAGGCGCAACTGAAGCATGAACAAGCTATAAAATGACCCAGTGGAACTCGACATGATGATGACAATCCTCTGAATGATAGTACACTTAGCTGAATGGTGACATGGAGCATCATTTGGACAACTTTGAAAGGACTAAAATCAAACCCCAGACCTAATACCTAGTGACCAAATTTTGCTTGAAGACTCACTGCAATGACAAAATTTGACCTTGACACCTTAAAATCACTTTGTAAGAGCATGTTTGATCACTGGAGGAAGTCTGCAAAGATTGACACTAACATTGGCTCCAATGGGGATGGTAGCTCCTAGGAGGTGCCAAGAACGACAGATCTTTGGTAGAGCAGACAGTGTCTTCATCAATTGGGCAATGGAGTCAAAAATCAAGCTAAAATGCATGATTGAAAACCGACACAAACTAACTTAATCAACAAAACTGAAAACTGACTCATAAATGACTCATGACTGACTTAACTAAAACAAGAACTTACAAAGCTTATTGAAGGGCAGCAGTACATCAAGATTTCAAATCATGATGACAACCACTTGCATACTAATGAAATATGTACAATCATGTGTAATGAGCTCTCCAATGTAACCAATCCAGCAGATGGCTACATACCAAATTTCTGCTCTCACTTTTCTCGAGCAGGCAGAACGATGAACCTGTATGCAACTCAAAATAACCATTGAAACCAAAGCTTATGATAATGAACTAGGCAATATTTATCTTTTCTAATGCTTGCAGAAGAATGCTGAAGGGATCTTGAAAATCCTGAAGCACTGGCTTATCTTGAGATCCAACTGCAAAAATACAAGTACTCCCTCCATTTTGATCTGAAAGAACAATTGATTTCCGAGGGATAGGAATGCATAGAGAGGTATGTGCCTCTGCCATCTGAGTGTTAGCTGTAGGTTCTGTTAGCGCTTGAGATTTCACCCTAGGCTGAGGAAGGTAAACCTTCAAGGCAACATCAAACCATTTACCTCGTAGCTAGCCCTACGGGGTATGAGAAGGCTCTCTCTGGTCAAACTCGGTGGATTTTTCAATAGGATGAGCTGACCAATCAAAGGTAACACTGATATTAGGCTAGTAAACTGATAAGGAGGGTTGATTTAAAGTTTTTGGGGTTTTTTGGTGGCAAATTGAGGATCTGCAATTTTAGGGTGCGGGGATTTAGACACAGTTTCTGCAGGTGGGTCTTTGGGGCAAGGTAGGAGTTTGTGCTGATGCATTTAGCTGAGATGGATGATCAAGGAAGAAAAATAGAAGCTAAAGAGGGCAAACAATGACTTTGAATCCTCTCTAGACAGTGGAAAACATAAACATTAAACAAATTTGAAAGCTGAGCATGGCAAGCATGAATTCAAACTTTATCACTTCATTTGTTTAATTAGCAGCGATAGAATAAGAGATGGAACACATAAACACACTTACAATTACAATAAGAGAAACACACCATCAACACAAGAGTCCACAAGAATCCCAATGATGTCTGCAAAACCCTGGCCTTCCTTTTCCTCAAATTGCAGAGATACAAGTGAAATATACAATAGAGCTTCTCCCTCAAGAGTCCAACCATGAAAATGAGCAAGAGAAGGCATAATATAGATCATCTAACTCCTTTCCCCACCTCTAGGGGTCGAGCTCAGCTTCCTAGGAGCAGTTTGAACTAATTCTAAACTAAGCACTAGATAATAGGAAGTCAAAACAACTTGCCTCTAAAACTTAGGTAACCCATCCATGCATTTAATATTCACTATTTACATCAAGGAAACTTCTAGAAGGGTTAAAGGAGAGTAAATGTATCCATGTGCCATGAAAATTATCCAAAAATCCATCATTTACAAGCATTAAGAGTCAACCATAGTAAAAACTGAGTTTTGCAGGCCGAAATGGTCAAACTGGCAAAATTTCCCTGAGTGGTCGCGCCCCTGCCTTGGAGTGGTCGCGCACATTGGCAGCTGTGTTTGAGGGCCTTCCTGGTGTCCAAATCAGGTGCAAGATAGCTCATTGGAAAGGTCTGTGAGTTTACTTTCCAACCCAACTGGAATTTCTGAATTTGGAGTTGATTTGATCCCTCAAAAGTCATTTCTCCCAAGACAGCTTTCTGCAACTCAAAAAGTGGGCAGAAAGTCAAAATTTGCATGTATTTTAAGCTTTTGGAGGCCCAAATCTCCATAAAAATTTGACCCCATGCATAGGCAAGTGTATTTTTGCATGAAAATTCCAAAAATGCAAAGTTTTTCTCATTCTGAGCTATCCCCCCGAGTGGTCGCGCGCGGGGTGAGACCACTCCAACGGCCAAAACCTGTAAATTTCTCAAAAATGTCAAAAATGCTCCAAAACTTCTCAAATTTTTTGGTTTTGCTGCTAGAAGAAGGCTAGTGAGTATCATGGTGAGTAAGAGAGGCCTCAGCCAAGATACGGAGTGGGTTGGTCCTCTTCTTCCTCTTTCGGGCCTCGGACAACTCCCTTTGGAGTATCTTCATTTTTGCCTTGCAAACGTGTATCCTTGCCCAGTAATGGTTCTTCATGTTTCGTAGCAGCCTTTTGTCCTGGTTGGCTTTCTCTAACAGCCTCTGCAAGTGTGCATTCACACGGATAAGCATGGATTCCCTCTCCCTGGGCAGCAAGTCACCGGGCCTCCTACGGTTGATGACTCTGTCACTTCGAATCCTGCACAGCTCATCCAACTCTTTCTCATCCTCAAGTTGCTTGTTGCGTTGCTCAAGATAGTTTATTGTCCATTGGGCCATGTCGAGCTTCTGCTGTAACAAGCGGTTCTCCGCCTCTCTCTGTCGGATGATCTCATGCAAATCTGAAGTAGGGGAGCGAGCATCAAGATCAATGATGTCAACCTGTGTGTCACCGGCTCTCTCCTCCTCTGTCATGGGCTGCTTGCCCTCCTGCACTGCCTCTGCTGATGAAGAATGCGAGGCCCCTTCCACCTGGTGTGGAGATAACACTCGCTGATCTGAAAAAGATGACGAGACCCCTTCCACCTGCTGTGGAGAAAGCACTCGTCGAGCTGCTGCAAATAAGGTCCTATGACCTCTCTGATAGGTGACCCGAGGTGAAGAAGCCATATGTCTCGGAACAATAATCTCGGGCTGGTGTGATGGACCTCCCTCCTCATAAATGGTCTCTGGCTCTGGCTGTGGCTGTGGCTATGTAAAGAACTCACGGGAAATGAAATCTGCCCATGAAATGCCCTGTTGACTCAGCTGATGGGAAACAATGAGCTGGATAAGACCATGATGGCACAAACTCCTGTGCTGCTGAGCTGGGGTCTGCCTCTGAAACACGGACACCATCCTCTGAATGTCCTGGAAAAAGTAAACCGGGATGTTCATCATCCTCACCCAGGTAAAGTGCATCAACAGGCGAATGTGACAAGCAAAGAATCGTGAAAACCTTCCCTCGCATGTGAAGTAATGCATGATAAGCCGCATGATAGGAGCATACTCCCCCCGGAGGAATCTGAAAGGAAAGTTCCCTGACAAGTTATGTGTGAATGCTGGCCTGACATATGGCTCAAAATAGACAAAATCCAGCCACTTGCGCTTTGGCCACACCTCACCCACATTGGGTATCCCGGTAGCCTGTGAAATCACCTCTGGAGAAAACACAAAATTCACCCCTACAAGAGTGACCTGCCCATCATGAAGGTGCAAAACAAATAGTCGAGCCAAATCCCTGTGGTGCTGAATCTGGGCAAGCCTCTCACAAAACTGGAAACATGACATGTACTGGAAACAAGTCACTGCCAAAGGGCATGCCTGTAATTCTGCTAAAGATGTGGGCTCTTCTCTCCTATGATGACCACCTTTGCCACCCTTACGAGGCCTCTGCTGTGTCTCAACCTCCGTAGAAGAAGACCGGTCATCACCTTGCTCATTAGTTTCAGTGTTTGACATGGTGTTATTGAGCAAGGTGGAGAAAATAGGCAAAGTTGACTTGCTGCCCTGCCTGCAAAATGCTGAGAAGTATGCTGTTTTCAAGGGGAAAAACCATGAGGGAAATGTTAGGGGAGGGATTTTATCATAAGGAATGGGAAAATATATAAAAACAGGGAACTTTTAAGGAATAATTCACATAATGTCAAACATGTTATCCCATCTCTCATCATTGGGAAATCATTTGCAAAGACATATCTTTATTAGGGAAAACATGTAATAGGGTCACCAAGGGAAAGGACAATACAATTTTCAACAGGGGGTAAAGGATAGCATGATTACAGGGGTATAGGGCAACAATGATAACTAGCATCAACAGCTTGCTTTTCAATTATGTCCTTTGAATGTACATTTTGAAGCATACTCTGTTTTTCCAAGGGACTGATATGCTTTTGATGCTAAGGGGCAATAAGGGATTAATTTGCATTTGTCATAAGGGGAGGGGAAAGGCTTTATTTGACAGATTCAAAGAGAAAGGAGATGTATTGCATCTAGGGGAATATAAGGAAAAAAGATACATAGGTTTGGGTCTGAAAACACAACAATCTTCCTTTACAAACAGTATTTCAAGGCAACCTGTCCTTTAACAAATAGGTACAGCTGTATTTACTTTGTTTTTGTTATGAATAACAGCCTCCTTTTCACTGTTTTTATGAGGACTATACACAGCAATAAGTTTCTTTTGTCTTTGCAATAACTTGGCTACACATAGTAATCTTTTTCTCTGTTTTTTGTCTTTTTGTTTTATTATTGCAATTGCTCTTTCATTTTCACATCACTATTTGATCTTTGCTGTGGTTTTACATATTTTTATAATGATATTGCTGTGGGGAATGAATTAGGGTTTTGGGACAGATTTGTATAGAGGATTTAGGGTTTAGGGATGCATATGAGAGGGATTAGGGTTTTAGGTGTAGGGAATGGGGAATTGAGATTCATTCTTTGCAAATGAGATGAGATTGAGACACATGATGACAAGTGTAAATCTAATAGGAGTAATGGAGGGAACAAAAAGGAATTAAAAACCTTGAAATCAAACATAACCCTAGCAAAATTGCCTACAAGAACAAGCAATCACTTAACCTATTTCTCTTCATAATTTTGATGATAAAAATGCACAAACACAAGCTCATCATCCTTATTTTCAACATTCAAAACATTTGAGAGGCCTACCTCAAGCAATTTACAAGTCACAAGGCAATTTGAGTGAATTTGGGCCGGTTCTGCAAGTTACAGCTCGAGTGGTCGCGCGCAGGGTTGGAGTGGTCGCGCGCAGCTCGAGTGGTCGCGCCAGTGTAAAATTTGCACTGCGGAGGAGGGCTCGAGTGGTCGCGCACCCTGCCCGAGTGGTCGCGCACCAGAGAAACTCTCCAATTTCACTGCAATTCGACCTCCTTCACTATTTTCGCCCTCTTGCTCTTCTTTGCTAGCTCATAGAGGCATAATGAAGATGTTTAGAGGGAAATTTACCTCTTGTAGGTTCAATTTGAAAAAATTAATTTACAAAACCCACTCTCTAATGTTCTATTTTGACATTCACTTTTAACACTGTTGTTTGAGTTGCTTTGTCCTGAATTTAGCTTTTGAGGCGCTTTAACCTCATTCTTTTTGCAGGTTGACCATCTGATGGACTCTGGCGAGGAGACCAGGGTTATTGCCGGCATTTTGAAGACTTTTGAAATTTTCCTTATTTTTTACAAATATTACATGACCTTGGGTTTAAAAACAGGGTTTTTAAATCCAAGGTATAAATGATCTGTACCTGATGAAAAATATCAATGGAACATATGTACATACCTCCTTCTGGCTTGCTGGGCACTCATGGACCTTTGACTCGTGACCTTGCAGTGATTTTTGACCAAAACCCTAGACCTAAGACTTGGGACTTCAAGACAAAACAAAACAAGTATGACACAAGCTTAATACCTGACATGACCTGATCCAGCAAAGCCAAGAAGGGGACAAGGACCAGCTCCTCCATCAGTTTTATGGCATGCCTAACGGGATGCAAAACTGACACTGATGAGACACCTACCTATGCATATGCAAAGAGCTTTTGATCACCGATGGAGGGCTCAAGACCGACACTAACATTGGCTCCAATGGGGATGGTAGCTCCTTGGAGGTGCCAAGAACCTTAGACCTCTGGGAGAGCAGACCAGTGCTTTATTCATTGGGCAATGGAGTCATTATTTACACCTTTGACACAAAACTTTGACACATTTATTGAATGAAAACTTGACTGAAAACTGACTGAAACTTAACTGAAGCTTGACTCAAACTGACTCGATGGCAAACTGAAATAACTTTAAAAAAACTCACTCAATAGACCAAACACAAATGACTCATGACTGACTTAACTAAAACAAGAGAAGGGCAGCAGTCCATCAAGATGTGAAATCATGATGACAACCACCGGTGTTTCTTACAAGACTATATACATCAAACTATATCAAAATGCCAATGCAACCAATCAAGCAGATGGCTACATACCAAATTTCTGCTCTTGCTTATCTCGAGCAGGCGAAACGATGAACCTGTAGGCAACTCAAAATAACCACTGAAACCAAAGCTTATGATAATGAACCAGGCAACATTTATCTTTTCTAATGCTTGCAGAAGAATGCCAAAGGGATCTTGATAATCCTGAAGCACTACCTTGTTTGGAGATCCAGCTGTAAAAATATAAGTACTCGCTTCATTCTGATCTGAAAGAACAGTGGGTTGCTGATTAATAGGAAGGCACAGAGAAGTATAAGCTTCTGCCATATGAGTGTTGGCTGTAAATTCCTTGACCGTGAGAAATTTTGACATATTGTCTCTCTCAAGCTTATATTCCTCAATTTCATGGTCTAAGTCATTCTTAAACAGAAAACAATCCTCAAGATCATCAAACATGACAGCCTCATCATCTTCATGAAAGAAAATATTATCTGTTTGCTGATCTATAAAACTAATTACAAGACTGTCATCATTTTCAAAAGAGGAAGAAGTTTCACCAACACTTTCGTGACCATGTGCACACTGCCGATTTGCTTTAGCTTGGGTTGTAGCATGACCTTTCAAAAGCTGATCTATCTCCTCTTCAGACAAAGGAGATAAGACTTTCTTTTTCCCTTTGCTCAAATAAGTCTTATCTTCTTGAAATAACATTTCAAAACATGAAAAATCTGAATGACAGTCCTGATCTTCTGAAACTTGGATACATTGTTGATCATCTTCATATGACATGGCAATCAAACTATCAAAATTATGATTAAAAGAAGAGTTTTCACTTACTTGAACAAAGATCTCATCTTGATGTTCATGAGCTGGCTGAATTACCTCCTCATGCAGGCTCTGTTCTGATGGCATGAGAACATTTGGATCAAGAACTTTGTCCATGATCTCAACAACAAAACTCTCCTTTTCAGGATTCGGCACAAGGTATTCTTGGTCACCATGATCTGAATTTTGATCTGAAATAGCTGAGTTGACTGCATTACATTCTAAAATTGAATCTTGTCTATCTTGCACGCTGTCTTCTTCTGTGGGCAGATCTGAAACTAGCTCTTCTCTTTCATCAATTACAGCCATATAGTCATCTTCAACCTGCTGATCTTGACAAGTATCCTCTAAGATTTCTATGTGCTGCTGAAATGGATTTTCATACAAAGCCTCCATGATCTCTTCATCCATGAAATTATCATATTCATAAAACTTCTCAAGGCTTTCAATAAAACTATATGCATGCTGGCAACAGTCTTGAACTAAATTCAATGATGGATAAGAGTCCTTATATCTTTCAATGAACATAGCATGAAAATCCTTTAAACAGTAAATACAAGCAGGCGGTAAACTTTCATACCAAGATTGAGCTGCACCTTCCAGAGTGGCCAAGAATATCTTCATCAAGCAATCTTCAGGAAAATCCACCTTCAATTTGCGAATATGCATGTGAAATCTAACTAGATGAAGAGCAGCATCCTTCTTACCATCATCATTAAATGTAGGCAGATTCCTTGACCAATCTACCTTTGGAATTTTATTTGGAAAACCTGGAATGTGATCTCGGCTCAAGGGAGCATATCTTCTTGCAATCTGATCCATCTTGAAAATCTCAAAGCCACTGATCTTCCTGCAGTGAAGTCACCATGAAGCACAGGTCTCTGTTTTCAGTGAAGGAGTCGCCAGTGAATGATTTCAGCCTTGTCAGTGTCTGATCGTTGTCCACTATCAACAATCAGATCAGAACTTGATACATGTACTGGGGTAAAATGCAAATGAAGTGGTCGTTTTCACAAGCTCACGGAGATTGACTGAAGCAGCGTTTATCTACTAACGCTGATGTAAAACAAGAGCGTTTTCGAAGGCTACCTGGCGTATCTTCAGGCTCCGTCTAAGACTTGTGAAACAAACACATCAACACACAAACAAGTTTGTTCTCCCCAGTATGGTTGCCACTATGTTAGCGCTTGAGATTTCACCCTAGGCTGAGGAAGGTAAACCTTCAAGGCAACATCAAACCATTTCACCTCGTAGCTAGCCCTACGGGGTATGAGAAGGCTCTCTCTGGTCAAACTCGGTGGATTTTTCAATAGGATGAGCTGACCAATCAAAGGTAACACTGATATTAGGCTAGTAAACTGATAAGGAGGGTTGATTTAAAGTTTTTGGGGTTTTTTGGTGGCAAATTGAGGATCTGCAATTTTAGGGTGCGGGGATTTTGACACAGTTTCTGCAGGTGGGTCTTTGGGGCAAGGTAGGAGTTTGTGCTGATGCCTTTAGCTGAGATGGATGATCAAGGAAGAAAAAGAGAAGCTAAAGAGGGCAAACAATGACTTTGAATCCTCTCTAGACAGTGGAAAACATAAACATTAAACAAATTTGAAAGCTGAGCATGGCAAGCATGAATTCAAACTTTATCACTTCATTTGTTTAATTAGCAGCAATAGAATAAGAGATGGAACACATAAACACACTTACAATTACAATAAGAGAAACACACCATCAACACAAGAGTCCACAAGAATCCCAATGATGTCTGCAAAACCCTGGCCTTCCTTTTCCTCAAATTGCAGAGATACAAGTGAAATATACAATAGAGCTTCTCCCTCAAGAGTCCAACCATGAAAATGAGCAAGAGAAGGCATAATATAGATCATCTAACTCCTTTCCCCACCTCTAGGGGTCGAGCTCAGCTTCCTAGGAGCAGTTTGAACTAATTCTAAACTAAGCACTAGATAATAGGCAGTCAAAACAACTTGCCTCTAAAACTTAGGTAACCCATCCATGCATTTAATATTCACTATTTACATCAAGGAAACTTCTAGAAGGGTTAAAGGAGAGTAAATGTATCCATGTGCCATGAAAATTATCCAAAAATCCATCATTTACAAGCATTAAGAGTCAACCATAGTAAAAACTGAGTTTTGCAGGCCGAAATGGTCAAACTGGCAAAATTTCCCTGAGTGGTCGCGCCCCTGCCTTGGAGTGGTCGCGCGCATTGGAATCTGTGTTTGAGGGCCTTCCGGGTGTCCAAATCAGGTGCACGATAGCTCATTGGAAAGGCCTATGAGTCTACTTTCCAACCCAACTGGAATTTCTGAATTTGGAGTTGATTTGACCCCTCAAAAGTCACTTCTCCCAAGACAGCTTTCTGCAACTCAAAAAGTGGGCAGAAAGTCAAAATTTGCATGTATTTTAAGCTTTTGGAGGCCCAAATCTCCATAAAAATTTGACCCCATGCATAGGCAAGTGTATTTTTGCATGAAAATTCCAAAAATGCAAAGTTTTTCTCATTCTAAGCTGTCCCCCCGAGTGGTCGCGCGCGGGGTGAGACCACTCGAACGGCCAAAACCTGTAAATTTCTCAAAAATGTCAAAAATGCTCCAAAACTTCTCAAATTTTTTGGTTTTGCTGCTAGAAGAAGGCTAGTGAGTATCATGGTGAGTAAGAGAGGCCTCAGCCAAGATACGGAGTGGGTTGGTCCTCTTCTTCCTCTTTCGGGCCTCGGACAACTCCCTTTGGAGTATCTTCATTTTTGCCTTGCAAACGTGTAACCTTGCCCAGTAATGGTTCTTCATGTTTCGTAGCAGCCTTTTGTCCTGGTTGGCTTTCTCTAACAGCCTCTGCAAGTGTGCATTCACACGGATAAGCATGGATTCCCTCTCCCTGGGCAGCAAGTCACCGGGCCTCCTACGGTTGATGACTCGGTCACTTCGAGTCCTCCACAGCTCATCCAACTCTTTCTCATCCTCAAGTTGCTTGTTGCGCTGCTCAAGATAGTTTATTGTCCATTGGGCCATGTCGAGCTTCTACTGTAGCAAGCGGTTCTCCGCCTCTCTCTGTCGGATGATCTCATGCAAATCTGAAGTAGGGGAGCGAGCATCAAGATCAATGATATCAACCTGTGTGTCACCGGCTCTCTCCTCCTCTGTCATGGGCTACTTGCCCTCCTGCACTACCTCTGCTGATGAAGAATGCGAGGCCCCTTCCACCTGGTGTGAAGATAACACTCGCTGATCTGAAAAAGATGACGAGACCCCTTCCACCTGCTGTGGAGAAAGCACTCGTCGAGCTGCTGCAAATAAGGTCCTATGACCTCTCTGATAGGTGACCCGAGGTGAAGAAGCCATATGTCTCGGAACAATAATCTTGGGCTGGTGTGATGGACCTCCCTCCTCATAAATGGTCTCTGGCTCTGGCTGTGGCTATGGCTGTGTAAAGAACTCACGGGAAATGAAATCTGCCCATGAAATGCCCTGCTGACTCAGCTGATGGGAAACAATGAGCTGGATAAGACCATGATGGCACAAACTCTTGTGCTGCTGAGCTGGGGTCTGCCTCTGAAACACGGACACCATCCTCTGAATGTCCTGGAAAAAGTAAACCGGGATGTTCATCATCCTCACCCGGGTAAAGTGCATCAACAGGCGAATGTGACAAGCAAAGACTCGTGAAAACCTTCCCTCGCATGTGAAGTAATGCATGATAAGCCGCATGATAGGAGCATACTCCCCCCGGAGGAATCTGAAAGGAAAGTTCCCTGACAAGTTATGTGTGAATGCTGGCCTGACATATGGCTCAAAATAGACAAAATCCAGCCACTTGCGCTTTGGCCACACCTCACCCACATTGGGTATCCCGGTAGCCTGTGAAATCACCTCTGGAGAAAACACAAAATTCACCCCTGCAAGAGTGACCTGCCCATCATGAAGGTGCAAAACAAATAGTTGAGCCAACTCCCTGTGGTGCTGAATCTGGGCAAGCCTCTCACAAAACTGGAAACATGACATGTACTGGAAACAAGTCACTGCCAAAGGGCATGCCTGTAATTCTGCTAAAGATGTGGGATCTTCTCTCCTATGATGACCACCTTTGCCACCCTTACGAGGCCTTTGCTGTGTCTCAACCTTCGTAGAAGAAGACCGGTCATCACCTTGCTCATTAGTTTCAGTGTTTGACATGGTGTTATTGAGCAAGGTGGAGAAAATAGGCAAAGTTGACTTGCTGCCCTGCCTGCAAAATGCTGAGAAGTATGCTGTTTTCAAGGGGAAAAACCATGAGGGAAATGTTAGGGGAGGGATTTTATCATAAGGAATGGGAAAATATATAAAAACAGGGAACTTTTAAGGAATAATTCACATAATGTCAAACATGTTATCCCATCTCTCATCATTGGGAAATCATTTGCAAAGACATATCTTTATTAGGGAAAACATGTAATAGGGTCACCAAGGGAAAGGACAATACAATTTTCAACAGGGGGTAAAGGATAGCATGATTACAGGGGTATAGGGCAACAATGATAACTAGCATCAACAGCTTGCTTTTCAATTATGTCCTTTGACTGTACATTTTGAAGCATACTCTGTTTTTCCAAGGGACTGATATGCTTTTGATGCTAAGGGGCAATAAGGGATTAATTTGCATTTGTCATAAGGGGAGGGGAAAGGCTTTATTTGACAGATTCAAAGAGAAAGGAGATGTATTGCATCTAGGGGAATAGAAGGAAAAAAGATACATAGGTTTGGGTCTGAAAACACAGCAATCTTCCTTTACAAACAGTATTTCAAGGCAACCTGTCCTTTAACAAATAGGTACAGCTGTATTTACTTTGTTTTTGTTATGAATAACAACCTCCTTTTCACTGTTTTTATGAGGACTATACACAGCAATAAGTTTCTTTTGTCTTTGCAATAACTTGGCTACACATAGTAATCTTTTTCTCTGTTTTTTGTCTTTTTGTTTTATTATTGCAATTGCTCTTTCATTTTCACATCACTATTTGATCTTTGCTATGGTTTTACATATTTTTATAATGATATTGCTGTGGGGAATGAATTAGGGTTTTGGGACAGATTTGTATAGAGGATTTAGGGTTTAGGGATGCATATGAGAGGGATTAGGGTTTTAGGTGTAGGGAATGGGGAATTGAGATTCATTCTTTGCAAATGAGATGAGATTGAGACACATGATGACAAGTGTAAATCTAATAGGAGTAATGGAGGGAATAAAAAGGAATTAAAAACCTTGAAATCAAACATAACCCTAGCAAAATTGCCTACAAGAACAAGCAATCACTTAACCTATTTCTCTTCATAATTTTGATGATAAAAATGCACAAACACAAGCTCATCATCCTTATTTTCAACATTCAAAACATTTGAGAGGCCTACCTCGAGCAATTTACAATTCACAAGGCAATTTGAGTGACTTTGGGCCGGTTCTGCAAGTTACAGCTCGAGTGGTCGCGCGCAGGGTTGGAGTGGTCGCGCGCAGCTCGAGTGGTCGCGCCAGTGTAAAATTTGCACTGCGGAGGAGGGCTCGAGTGGTCGCGCACCCTGCCCGAGTGGTCGCGCACTAGAGAAACTCTCCAATTTCACTGCAATTCGACCTCCTTCACTATTTTCGCCCTCTTGCTCTTCTTTGCTAGCTCATAGAGGCATAATGAAGATGTTTAGAGGGAAATTTACCTCTTGTAGGTTCAATTTGAAAAAAATAATTTACAAAACCCACTCTCTAATGTTCTATTTTGACATTCACTTTTAACACTGTTGTTTGAGTTGCTTTGTCCTGAATTTAGCTTTTGAGGTGCTTTAACCTCATTCTTTTTGCAGGTTGACCATCTGATGGACTCTGGCGAGGAGACCAGGGTTATTGCCGGCATTTTGAAGACTTTTGAAATTTTCCTTATTTTTTACAAATATTACATGACCTTGGGTTTAAAAACAGGGTTTTTAAATCCAAGGTATAAATGATTTGTACCTGATGAAAAATATCAATGGAACATATGTACATACCTCGTTCTGGCTTGCTGGGCACTCATGGACCTTTGACTCGTGACCTTGCAGTGATTTTTGACCAAAACCCTAGACCTAAGACTTGGGACTTCAAGACAAAACAAAACAAGTATGACACAAGCTTAATACCTGACATGACCTGATCCAGCAAAGCCAAGAAGGGGACAAGGACCAGCTCCTCCATTAGTTTTATGGCATGCCTAACGGGATGCAAAACTGACACTGATGAGACACCTACCTATGCATATGCAAAGAGCTTTTGATCACCGATGGAGGGCTCAAGACTGACACTTACAGGTTCCTTAACCATGAGAAATCTTGGCATATTGTCTATCTCAAGCTCATATTCCTCAACTTCATGGTCTAGGTCATTCTTAAACAAAAAACAACCTTGAAGATTATCAAACATGATAGTCTTATCATCTTTTTGAAAGATAATATTATCTGTTTGCTGATCTATAAAACTGTTGCAAGACCGTCATCATTTTCAAAAGAGGAAGAAGTTTCACCAACGCTTTCTTGACCATGTGTGCACTGCAAATCTGCTTTAGCTTGGGCTGTAACATGACCTTTCAAGAGTTGATCTATCTCATTTTCAGACAAAGGAGATAATGCTTTTTGTTTTCTTTTGCTAAAACAGTAATTGTTTTCATATGACATGGCAATCAGATTATCATTTATCACTGAATTATTGAAAGAAGATTTATCACTTACTCGAACAAAGATCTCATTTTGTTTTTCACGAACTAACTGGATTACCTCCTCATGAAGGCTTTGGTCAATAACTTTGACTTCTTCATTCCAGATGATCTCAACAGCAGAGCTCTCCTTCATGGGATTCAAAACAAGGTAGTCTTGATCATCACAATCTGAATCTAGATCTGAATTAGCTGACTTGAATTTGTCACAATGTGAAATTGAAACTTGACTTTCCTGCATGCTGTCTTCTTCTACGGACAGATTTGAAATAAAATCTTCTCTTTCATCATCTTCCATTGTACCAAGATCTTGATCCTGCTGCAAAGCTTCCTGAGCATCTTGATGGGAATCCTCTAGGTTCTCTTCATGTTGCTGAAATGGATTCTCGTACAAGGCTTCCATGATCTCATCATCCATGAAGTCATCCTATTCATAATATTTCTCAAGGCTTTCAATAAAACTATAAGCATGTTTGCAACAGTTCTGAACTAAATTTAATGATGGATAATATTCTTTATACCTTTCAAAGAACATGGCATGAAAATCCTTCAAACAGTAAATACAAGTAGGCGGCAAATTTTCATACCAAGATCGGGCTTCACCTCCCATAGTGGCCA
Organism: Pinus tabuliformis; assembly: GCA_031772625.1. NCBI lineage: Eukaryota > Viridiplantae > Streptophyta > Pinopsida > Pinales > Pinaceae > Pinus > Pinus tabuliformis. The sequence goes on from CM062818.1 coordinate 1,914,862,525, forward strand.
TGAATATCTTCATCAATCAATCTTCAGGAAAATCAACCTTCAACTTGCAAATATGTATGTGAAATCTAACCAGATGTAAGGCAGCATCCTTCCTATCATCATCTTTAAACATAGGCAAATTCTTTTGCTAATCTACCTTGGGAATTTTATTTGGAAAACCTGGAATGTGATCTTGGCTCATGGGAGCGTATCTTCTTGCAACCCGTTCCATCTTGAAAATATTAAAGCTACTGATCTTCCTGCAGTGGAGTCACCATGAAGCATTGATTTCTGGATTTTCCAGTGAATGGAGTCGCCAGGTGAATGATTTCAGCCTTCTTATGTCTGATTGTTGTCCACCATCAACAATCAGATCTGAACTTGATACATGTACTGGGGCAATTAACAAGTTAGATGTCACATTTACAAGTTAGACCGGAGATTGACTGAAGCAGCGTTTATCTACTTCCACTAATGCAAAGCAAAAGCATTTGATAGGGAAAATAAACTCCAAATTGAAAAATTCTAGTTGGGTTGGAAAGTAGACTCAAAGACCTTTCCAACGAGATATCCTACACCCAATTTGGACATCGGGAAGGCCTACATAAGTCTCCTGGAAAAGGTGCTACGCATAGGGAAGGCATGGCGCATTGGGCAACAATTTCCAGTGTAAATTTACACTGGTGCGACGCATAGGGAAGGCGTGGCGCATTGGGCTAAAAAGCCTGATTTCTCTCAAAAACTCCCTCAAATTGCCAAAATCACTCAACTCTTCTAGTGTGCAAGTAATTTAAGCCCTCTTCCTTGCTAGTGAAGGAGTTTTTCATACAATTTATGGTGGTTGTGTAAAAGAAAATTCAAACCCTAATACCTTGCAATTTGTGCTCACAAACAAGTGCTTAGGGTTTGTAGTTGGTGTTTTTGTTGCCAAATTCCATTCCCTCACTTCCACACTCTTTGTTTCCCACATTCATTTTCTAGTTTCATCCCCATATCCCTAATTCCCATATCCCTAAATTCACTAACCCTATATTCCTAACTCCCACTATCCCAAACCCTAGCTACACATTCCTAAACCCTAATTGTTATCCTAAAGTCTAAAAACTATCCCTAAAACCCTTCTATTCCCAAAATTCTAGTCAGCAACATTTCTAAAACCCCTCTTACCCTCTCTCTCCACAGTCCCTCATACATTCTTACCCTTGGTGGCAGAAAACTAAAATCACCATAAATCTCATCAAGAAACCTCACACATTAGCAAGCATCGGGAGTCTTGGCTCGAGAGAGTCAACATCCACTTGGAGAAACTGTTGGACAAGGCTGATAGAGACAAGGCATTGTTCAGACACATGTCTTTTCACTACATGGCACGGAACAATATTTGCAAGGCACGAATAAGGAATCTAAAGGCAAAATTAAAGAAGACAATAAAGAAGTAAAAGAGGCAAAAGGAGCATGATCATCTTTGGATATTGGCCAAAGCCTCTTTAGCCCAACATGACACTTGATGGAGAAGCTCCAACCCAAATTTCAAGAAATTTGGGGCATTTTTGGCATTTTGACAAATTTTGACACTAAAAAATAGAGTTTTTCTCCCTATGCGCCGCGTCACATGGCGCGCGCTTTTGCTAGGGAGCTCCAAATTGCAAAAAATTTACATTTCTGGATTTGGCTTGAAAAATCATGATTTTTGGTGCATGGCCAAGAAATTTAGGCAGGTTTTGAGTCCTCAAGAGGCCAAAAACACCCAAAAAATGACCTCACTACCCCTATTTTGACACACAGGAAGCAATCTTGGGAGAATGAAGTTTTGGAGGGTCAAATGACATCCAAATTCAAAAATTCCACTTGGGTTGGAAAGTAAACAGGTAGAACTTTCCAAAAAGAACACTTGGGATCAATTTGGACTTTGGAAAGTGCCTCAAAATTAGCTCCAAAGTGGCCTGACGCATATAGAATCAGGCGCGACGCATAGAGGATTTTTGCCTATTTTTCACTATTCAGCTCAGCAATTCGCCCAGTTTTGACCAGTTTTGCTTCTTGATTTTATTCTTGACTTTTCATGATGTAATTTGATAACCATGATGTAATATTGACACATTTTTACTTGTTCTATAGGATTCATTCACTAAAAGGTGAAAATTAAATGAATGAATCAGTTTCCTAGCATATAGGGGTAAGTTGTTTGACTACCTAGATTTCAGTTCCTTGTTTAGAATTAGTTCAAACAGCTCGTAGAATGATGAACTGGACCCCTAGAGGCAAGGGAATAGGTTTGGCTTGTCTATATTATGTAATTTTTAAGTCATTTTCAGGGTTGGATACTTGGGATTGTTCGGCACTCTATTGTACATTTCATTTCTGCAATTTTGGCAAAGGAAAGACCAGGGTTTTGCAGCACTTGTTGGGATCCATGTGGCTCTATGTTTTGATGGTGTTTTTCTCTATGTATTTTTAAGTTCATTGATGTTTATGTGTATCATTTTCCCTTCTCTTTTCTTCTGCAATTAAACAAATGAGTGATTGAGGTAGAATTCATTGGACTGCTCTGCTCTGCCTTGAAATTTTGTTTAATTTTACATATTTTCACCTGTTTGAGGAGGACTCTTGAGACCTTCTTTCCCTCCTTGGCTCCTCACCAGTCTGATCCATCCATTCATTCAATCCAAAGCATCAAAACTACTGCCTATCTTGCCCCTACCTAAACTCTGCAAAAATCTGGCCTTATCCCCGGACCCAAAATTTGTCTGTCCATTTTTTCCAACAAAACCCCCAAAAACTCAAATCAAAACTTTGCACTTCATACCTAGCCTAAGATCAGTTGTTAAATCAGTCATCTCAAGCCCCATTGATTATCTTTCGCTGAGATTGACCCGGAGAGAGCCCTCTCCTGTCCTCGTAGGGCTAGCTACGAGGCTGAGCGTGGTTTGATGTGGACTTAGAACCTTGTATTTTTAGCCTGGGGCAAATCTAGGCTCTAACAATCACCACGAGGTTGGCTACCCACTTTGAGTATCTGAGAGGGACTATGATTTTGGCAGCCAATAACTTCTTGATTTTTTTTTCAATCAGTGGGAGGAGCAAAGGATTTATTGGTCTCAGCTTCTGTTTGAAAGGGATGGTGTCTTTCTCTAAAGGAATTTTATGTTGGATGATATTTTTGTCATATGTTTTCAGGTCACTATATTCCCAGGCAAAGATATCAGCGAATTGCTTCATTATATTGCAATATTCAGCACTTTGGGCAGCAGATAGATGGGGGGACAAATTTACATATCTTGGATGATCTGGGCTCCCTATATTGTGCCTATGGGCTGCAGATTGGTCTTCTTTTCGGGCAGCCTTATAAGGCACATCATTTTGATCAAACAACTTTTCTAAAGGAACTAAACCCTTAGTTATCTTATTGTTGGGCAGCTGGACAATGGGCTGGGAATTTTCTTCCAAGGATTTCATTCTCTTGGTCAATTTGCATTTCAGAGAACTCATCAATGACTTGCAGAAACCTATTCACTTCATCATCATCTTCAAAAACTTTCCAATGCTGGACATTATCAGGCAAGGATGGTCTATATTTCATTTGGACTTCATAAACAAGTCTGGGAGGCATGGGTGGGATAAACATGCTAGCAGACACAGCAAGGGAATCAGCAAGCTAGTTTCTGACTCTAGGGATATATGAGATACAAAAACTTTCAAAAGAATCTTTGAGTCTCCATACCTCATCTCTGTATGCTTTCAACCTTGGGTGCTTTGCTTGAAACGTTTTGTTTACTTGTTGAATGATAAGATTAGCATCTCCAAACACCTTTATGTTTCTGATTCCTCTGTCTTTTGTTGTGTTAAGACCCAATATCAGAGCCTCATACTCTGCTATATTGTTGGTGACTTGGAAGGCCAGCTTAAAAGACAGATGTGTGCTTTCTTGTTTTGGAGAAATCAGCACCACCCTTGCTCCTGCAGTCTCCCTGGAACATGCTCCATCAAAGAACATCTCCCAAACCTGACTTCCTTGCTCTCCCTCGACCTGGATTATTGGTTTCTTTAACTGTAATAAGGCCTTTTGAGACTCTTCAATTTGGAGAATACATGCACCAAAGTTAGTGTCCACAACATAAATGGGATGATTGGAAGGATTCTCCTCATCACTGATGATGTAGGCCAGTTGTGCTTCTCTGTACAATATCTTGCTTTCTCCTCCAAATACTGGGACAATGGCATAAGATAAATCATTCTGTAGTGTCCCACCTAGTCTCTTAATCCATCCCCTGGATAGCAGCATGCCAAACTTAGGAGGGACATCTGCTACCACAATGTCCATCACCATGCTCTTCATGGGCAGCTGAGTTAGGGTAATGGCTAAATCTTTGATCAATCCCAGACATTTCACCTTTCTTGAATCAAAGGAGAATAGATCATGATATGGTCTGGTGATATCAAGGCCTAACTCTTCCATGACAGCTTTTGGCATCAGATTGTGGCTAGCCCCGGTGTCTAGCAGGCAATTGTGGAGGATTTTGTCATGAATGGTCAAGGAGACATAAAATGATGGAGAATTATCATCAGCAGGTTCAATCATTGGGCTAAGCACAACTGCAGGCTTATCATCTTGCAAATTGACATAGTCAGTGGAGGTTTGTGTGGCTTTCAGCTCAAGGGCCTCAAGGATAGGCTTCCTAAACACTTCACTCTTTACAAGTTCTAATAGAGGTACATATATTTTTAACTTCTGGACTTCTGATTCAAAGCTGAAAGGGGAAGGGGACTTGTCAGGACCTCTTACCTCTTGAGTTGGTGCTTTGAGGATGACTGGGTCAACTGCTGGTCTTTTCTGTCTGGTATTCTGTGACTCTGTTGGGACAGCAGCTTTTTGGGCAGGATTCTCCTTGACATTGTTTGCTTTTGACCTCAGATTATATCTTTGCTGCTCATCAGTTTGTAGAACAACCTCTCTGTCCCACCTTTGACTGTTTTGGTCCTACAGCAATGATTCTTCGTAGGCAGCCAATGTCAAAAAGGCAGCACTGCCTTTATCTTCCATACAATGAATCTCATCCTCTTCTTCAAACTACTCCTCCTCCATGACTAAATTCTGGAAAGGAGCCTTAACTCTTTGTTCTTCGTTTGCTTATTTACCCCTCTGAATGATTTGCAATTATTCATTTTCTCTTCTAAATGGATTTGGATTTCTTGGAGAAAATGTGTTTGGAAGCCTTGCCTTCCCAGAGTTCTGCTCAACCTTCAGCTTAGATATCTCAGCAGCCAATGACTCTATCATTCTAGTCATTTTGTCTAACTTAGGTTCTGAAGATGAAGCAGAGGAAGAAGAAGCCTCACCTCTCTGCCTCCTTCTGTCAGCATGACTTTTGAGCTTTTCTGCAGCAATGATATTCGACTCCACCTCTAAGGCTGCATCTTGCATATCAGCTAGAGTGGCACATCTTCTTTCTCTTAAGAGTAGGCAAAAATCAGAGTCAAAAGCATTGGCATAGGTGAGTTTGGCAGAGGTGGGGGTAGGCTTTACTTCAGCTGGTATCTTACTATACATATGATTGAATCTTTTATTAAAATTAGGCAAAGATTCCCCATTTTCCCTCTTGAGGTTTCCAAACTCAGTATGGTAATATAGCAAGTCTTTTTTATCCCCCCAGTGTTTCAAAAATACATCATCTAATGCTTCAATGTCTGCTATAGACCTAGGGGCTAACTCTCTGAACCACTTTCTAGCCTCTCCATCAAGGCTCTGGACAAATACTCTCATCCACACATCATCGTCACTGATATCCAGGTTATCAACATAACTATAAAAATATTCAAGGTGTTCTTCAGCTGTTACCCCCTCTGTACCAGTGAACTTAGGCATGTATTTCTGGTATTCTCCTACAGGCATGGCATTCAAAGGAATAGGCAAGACCAAGGGTCCATACCTAGCAGCTATGATTCTTTCCATCTTTGTGGGTGCTTGCTGGCCTGCCATGACTGAGGTAGGTGGAAGGATACTGGCAGATTAGAGGGTAGGAAACGATGAAATAGATGACAACGACAAGGGAAGATGATGGACTGTATGGGAAGTTTTCTTTGGACTGAGATCCAAAGGAGAACTAAAAGGACAAGGAGCTTTGTGAATGGGTAGTTCTTCACTAACAATATTAGACTCTATATCTTCAAAATGTACATTCTCAGCTATAATCTTCTCCCGCGGAGATACATAAGATTTCTTAGGCATACCTGATCCTAATGCTCCTTTCAATGATGTTTTCTTCTGCTTAACGATCTTCTCAGGGTCAGGCACTAGGTCAGCTGGTGATTTCTGAGGATTTCTCTGGGTATGCCTCACAAACTGAGCCAGAACTATGACGTGGAGTCACCACTAGGTTGATCCTCCAGTAGAGTCGCTAGATAGATGATTACAACCAGAAATGTGTCCATGCTTATTCTATCATCAAATATGGAACTGTGTTGTTTTCCCAGGGAAGCTGAGCTTCAATCTCCTCTCCCTAGCAACGGCGCCAATTAATGTTATCACCCCAAGAAAATCTCCTAGGTTGTAGCTCGGAGATGCTCGGGAACATTACAAACTCAACTTAATGTTGGAAATGGATGAATGGAAGGAATGATGCTTGTTCAAGCCAGATAACTACTTCTACTATGCTTAACTCCAAACATGCGTGAACACCCCCAGACTACAAGGCTTTAGACCACCAATTACTCACAATTTAAGGATTGGGTGAATATGGAGAATGCTGACCACACCAGCAGATGCACAAGACCTTGTGATGGCCAGCTGCAACCAGTAAAGAGGTCCGCAAATATAATTCCCTAAGGCACAGACAGGATGACAGCTCTCTGGCATTATGTGAAAAGAAACTTGAACAACACATTCACTGATACCTACAAGATTTTAACATAGAGGTAGGATGATAGCTCCTCTAATGTTAAACATCAAGAGTTCATGAAAAATGCATAACAGGCACAGCCTAGAACATAATAGAAATGAAAAGTGAGCAATTAACAGCAAAAGAAGCTTGTATTAGCTAAAAATGAAGATGAGACATTGCAAGTATCAAAGCAGTTACAGTCTCCAGAAGTTGAACTTTACATCAAAACAACAACCATCAACCCTGATTACATCTTGTTTTTGGGTATATATAGAGTTTCGTTACAAAGGCACTCGGCCATTCTAGGTGTGGAGGGGTCATAATTGACCACCAACCTCTTTAACTACCTGATGGAGTCTCTGGTGCAATTTTCCTTCTTTAATGAATAAATCCGATCTTCTCATGTGCTCTGCTGTCATTTTCAGGTGGCTAGAGTGTCGTATGGAATGAAGTCCCATAACTGTTAAATACATTAGCTTGATCGATCTCTATCCTTTTCCTTCTCGGCCCTACTGTCTCTTGAATGTGGTTTTTGAGGAACTACTACAGTTAGTGACCAAAGACTGGTTATCTTCATCCTTCGGGAGCACAGAACAGTCAAAGGTCACGTGCTGCATGGCAGGAGGACGCACTGGATGGAGGAACAAGAGTGACCGCCGAATTGAGTAGATGGACGGAGGGTATGGCTTGGTGGGGAGTACAGGGAGCTATGGAAGTAGAGTGAACACAAGCCGTTGGATCTCGGGTGGACAGATCCAACGGTCATCGAGCTTTGAAGATGAGCAGGAGTTATCGAGCTGGAGAATGGGTTTGAGCGGTAAGTGGTATTGCTCATACCGTCGTTGGGGGTTGGGCGGTAAACGTACAATGGCATGGGATACCACTCAGAGGGTGACGTGTGGCAGTGGAAACCGCTCTTGATCGCGTGTTAACGGGCTGTCACTTCGTGGGCACGGGAAGAGTGAACACTGTCCGATCGTGGCGGAGGTGATCGGATGGTGGGGAAACAAACGGGCAGGTTATTCATTGAATGCAGCGGGGGAACCATTGGATCGGGATGTGGCGATCAACAACTATGATTTAAAGGTGACTGGGGGTTACAGAGGCGCAGGGTCATGTGGTGGTGGTGCTATGGGGCATTAAACTTAGCGCTTTGGGGCTTGAAGAAACAAGAGCTTGTGCCGAGTTTTAGAGGAAAATCAGAGATAGTAGGGTTAAGGGAGAGTAAGTGGAATGAAGGAGAAGAAGGAAAATGACTGCTGTGAGCTCTCTTTTGAGCATAAACACATGGCCAAGCTTGTATTTGGCCCTCCAAATGTCAAGATATGCAGCAGAGCTAACAAGACCCCTTGGGAGTTGGATCAGAGACTGAAGTACACAATTCGCGAAGCTAACATGACATTGATGGATGGACAACACCGCGAATGGTTTGTAGCATCATTAACGTCGCACCTAAGGAACGCGTTGTCACAACAGAGACTAACAACTCAGGCCGAGGCCTTGGAGGTGGCGATGAGATTGCACGAGACCCCAATACAGGATCCCAACCTAGGAGTTCAACAGATTCACGCCGAGTTGAAAAACTTATGCCTTGAGATGTATAGTTTGAAGCAAGATAGGACAGCTCACCTAGAAGTACGCGACGAGGTATGGTGCATAAAGTGCAAGGGTGAAGGACATGACAAGGACCACTACCTGGTGTTCGCGAATTACCTTGCAAGAGGAGGACCAATGCCATTAAGACCGGAGGCACAAGAAGGACTGAGCGTGGCACCCGCATTATGGTGCATGATTTGTCAGATAGGAGGAAAGCATGCTATAGATAACTGCCACTTATTACAAAACTATACACAAAATTCACAGAAGCTGTTCTGTAATTTTTGTAGATCAGTGGGACATGATGAGCACACCTATAGAAGTTATGAACTGATGATGGATCAGACTCCTACCTACAGAGTTTAGGCTAAAACGTGGGCCCTTGACCAAAATGCAGGGATGGCGCGAACCAGATTTTAGGGGCGCGGACGAGGCCGAGTTGGAGGAGGGCCTGGAAGAGGTCGTGAACAACTGATATGTTACAATTACAGAGGGTCAGGACATTATGCCCGCAATTGTACAAATCGAACGTGGCCATCATGATTGTATTGTACATTGTTTGATCATGAGATGGAGGATTGTCCCACACTAATAGCGCGACTGCGCGATAAAGGAGCGCTCCAACCTCCCCCGACTCAGAACCAACAAATGATGAGGTCTAAGCTGCGCGAGGAAGACCTTAATGTTAATATTGTGCTCAAAGTGGAATCACAATAGGGGAGGACAAAGACAAGCATCCTAAAGAGAGTTCTTGGGTTTGCAAGGCTCTAATGAAGGAACTAGAGTTTGATTTGGAGCGCGCTAAGGAAACCTTCATGGAAGCCAAGAAGAGCTTCGTTGATGCCTCCTCTTCAAGAAGTAAAGACAGACCAGAGCCAGAAATGGATCCATCGATGCTCACAACATTTCTAGAAACATGCATGAAGTTGCTGCACGATAGCAAGGTGATAAAAGGGCTACAGGAACTCATAAATAGATGCATTGGGACCGAAGCAAGAGAACTGTGCGTAGTCCAGAAGCTTGGAAAGCACACGATGTGAACGGGAAGGGAAATGAGATTGACCACGCAGATTGGTGAATATGAGATGGACCAAGTATTTTTGGACCTAGGATCAGATGCGAACGTCCTACTGAAGTAGACATGGGAGCGCATGGGAAGGCCTATGCTGAAATGGTCTCCTATCCAACTGTGAATGGCGAACCAGCAAAAGATCCTACCTATGGGGAGATTGCAAGGAATCACAGTGGATATCGAAGGAGCAAGCTTGCTAGCAGACTTCGAAATAATAGAGATTGTTGATGACAACAATCCCCACCCCGTGCTATTAGGAATAGATTGGAACACTGACATGAATGGGGTGATAAATCTGAAGAAGTGCAAGATGATTTTTAAGAAAAAGTATCTCCGCATAGTTATACCTTTGGACCCTACAGAAGGATCGTGCTACACAGAGCCAATGCGCGACTACGAAAGAGATGATGACTTGGACTGCATCTACAAGATAACCATGCAAGAGAAAGATTGGGTAAACCCAACCATATATGGACGAATATCATGGGAGCGTGAAAGCTCCTGCACATCGGATTCTGATGAGGAGATAGAGCGATGGCAGAACTGGTTACATGAGGTAACCACGCTGAACTGTAACATGATGACAAGATCAATGTGCTACATATCAACGGAGGTAAGGGATCTACCTACGTATGATGGGTTACGTGAGGTGGATGAATTCTTGAACAAATTTGGAAGAGAAGTTTCGGAACAACAACGTTTCAAAGCTTTGAAATGGGTACTACGTGCTACGCCTGCGAGGTGGTGGGGTACGCACCAAATAAGCTTTGAGAACTGGCGCAAATGTAGAAGGATGATGCACATGCAGTTTGGGAAGCCTCAGATGTGATTAACAGACAAGATCGTCGGATGAAACGGCCTGCACACCCACTTGTCCAGATGGATATAGGCATATGGTACGAAACCTACTTGAATGCACATAGTCTTCGCGTTAGGAGACAAGGTCAAGGAAATGGTGCGAATGACCCCTCTGGTTGGAATCACAGAGTATGGAAATATTATGTGTACATAAGGTTATCCACGCAGAAGCCCTTAACAAAGTATGCGAAGCTCTAAACAAGGTACATAATGCGCAGTGGATTGATTGGGACTTGCGCATACCAAGGTTTCTATGGCTTATAGGACCATGTGCAAGAAACTGATGGTGCACACACCTCCAAGGCTGGAGTATGGAGCGAACACTATAATCCCCATAGAGCGTGAAATTCCTAGTCTGCACATGGCAGCACTGGCAAATGTGACGGTTCGCGGAGCCTTGGAAGAAGGGATCGCATAGCCGAATGAAGCAGAATTTTTGGGACTTGAGGAAGAAATCCGACAGGGTAATTTTAGGCTCCAAGAACTTAAGAAAGAAAGGGTGCAATTAAGGGAGAAAAGTGCTCTGGTGGAAGCGAAAGCCAAGAAGCTGGAGGATGGGATCAAGAAGGATTCTCTCGATAAAGAGACCAGGATGATAAAGCATGGTGTGCATGATCATGTTGACAAATTTGGGGACTATCGTTGAGAATTGATTAGCCTGGTTCCTTGTATTGGACCACATATTACCAAAGTGGCACGATGTCGATGATAGAGTGTGCGACGCAGCCAACAACAATAAAAGGTGGGTATTTTCCAGGAAAACGGATGAATGACCAGATGAAACCATATGCAGGGGGGCGGCCACCTGAATAACTGCGGGAAGTATAGCCTTAGCGCTCTTGGTAGGTGGAAGGAGGCGCGAGACTATAAACTACACTACCCAGAAGCTGTGTGATGTTGGAGCTGGGCACGAGAGTAAAGTGTCACAAGGTCCGCAACCACGCAAGGGGGGCTGCGCTACCACGTGGGTTTGCTGGAAAGTGACCGATGGAGTCACTATTCACGTTGTGATACTCGACTTGAGGCCAAATGGAGCAAGTGGCAGACATTTAAGATGCGCTTTATGGGCAAGAATTGGGAAAATCTGCCACCAAGGGAGCATTAATGAACCAGATTTAGGGGGAACAGTTGAATTCAAATTAAAAAGGTGCTATAAATTACAAGGGTCGCCCAACAAATAACACTTGGTCACTTGTGAATTGAGTTGTTGTATACCCCGTGTATTCTAAGGAGAGCCCTCCTTGACCTATGCAGAGCATTGATTGAGCCCCTAATTACACGAGTGATACATTTCTGGTCGGACACTGTGGCAGCATCTGAGGAAGTTATGGAATTGCAAAGATGATTGCCGAAGAGGCCACGCAGGCCCTAACTGTGGGGGATGCCCATGAAGGCGCCAGGATTGTGGCAGAAATCTCTAAATCACCATGCACACCAAGGCCAAAGAAAGACAAACAGGCGATGGTTCCCGTATGTGTGTCCCCACGAAACCTGTTGTGCACCAGGATAACGATGGGGGAGAAAGGGAAAGTTGTTAATGTGGAAACCGACGAGGAGGAGGAAGACCTGGTGGACCTTATCATTGAAGAAGATGAGGACGAAGGCATGGAGGAAGAAATTGAGTCGACACACCCTCCAACAAAGCTTCCCGCCTATATCCCCTAGTGGAAGGGGAAGGACAAAGTGCCCAAATACCTCGACGAGAGTAAGATCTCTCTCCAGACCCCGCTCCTCTGGGACAACATCACTTTTGAGGGCACCTGGGACAGTTTCCTAGCTTGAAATTTGAAGATTGGGATCTCGCTGACCACGAGAAGTTCCCTCACCTAGAAACCATGCAGCTCATGAATCCTAAGCATAACACTGCAGCGGGGGTTATCGAATTGGAGCCACGAAAGTGGTTACACGGAGTGGAAAAGGCAGTGTTACTAAAATTGCTCTGGGTGCCGCATTTCCACTACACCCCAATAACAATTTTCGTCATCAGGCAGCTGCTCTGCCTAGTGCATGGTGTGCATGGTGGGTGTTTCGGGTTGGAGGATCCCATCCCCATCATGGACCACTTAATTCACCGCATTACCCAGCTCCCATGCAAAGGTGAGGACCCTACAGACATCTCAGAGGGGAAGAGCAGTGACTCTGCCATCGCGGAGGCCACAAAGAAGAAATATAAACTGTAGAAGAAGAAAGGGGCTACGCCATATCCAACATTAACAACAAAGCAGTAAAAGTGGCAACCCAAATACTGGAAAGTAAAGTTATGTGCAAGTGTCGTGTGGAAGAGGTACCCACGCCGGTGGTAGCACTTGCTGAGCAATGCGCAAAGGGGGTCCAATTTAACTAGTCCGAGTTCCTCTCCAAGGAGTTCCTGGAAAATTGTGCGAGGCCCAGGAACAAGGAAAAACGTTCCACTATGCATGGCTTCTACTGTCCATAGTGCTCGTGGAAGTGGAATTGTTGGAGGACAGTCAGTTCCCCATAATTGACAAGGATCTGCCAGAGGCCGCAAAGTACGCTTCGCTCTGGGCAACGAAGGATGCAACCCAGGTTCGCGACAGTAATATATTCTGGGTGTTCATGGAAATGAAAATCAAAATGGGGATTAACCACAAGCCGCAGTTATCATCCACTATCTACAATAGCCCGCAAAGCTTTGCAAAATTTAAGGCTGACCTCCACAGTATCTATATCAGAGCGCACAAGGACCCAACCAAGAAATGGAGAGAGCTACCCTTTGTAGCTATGAATGATGTAATCTTTGACGTACTGGAGACATGGTTGCCGGAGTGGAACACCCCAGACATTGTGGCAGTAGAGAATTCTGCGACGCAAAAGAAGAAAGAGGAGGCCAAACTGTGCATGGCACAGAAAAAGGTAAGAGGCGGTGGCAGCAAAAGCGCAGGAGGCACATGACATTATACAAACAATAGTAGAGCAGAAAAAGGTCGCAGCAGCAGCAGCTGCATAGAAGGCAGCTGAGAAGGCGTGCAAATTCCAAAAGTCGCCTTCGCATTGGTAGGAAACAAAGGAAGAGGAGGGTGGCACAGACCCACAAACTGCATCGACACAACTGAAGCGCCAATGCCCGAGCGAGTGGATGGGGCCGCACAAGAAGGTCAAGCAATCAAAGTTATCTATTGACCTGATCACCCTTACTGAGGGTTATCTGCACGACATCTGCGAAACGATGCGCGATGTCACCTCCAAGGCCCTCTAGAATTTTGCGCAAGAGAACCATATTGTGTTGGGGGCCCTCAAAGCGCAGCTGCAGGAGTTGCGAGTGCGCACTCCTCAGGCTGGTACCCTTTCGACCAGCCTCGCAGTAGGGACAATTGGAACAGAGCAGATGCTGCGCCCTCAGACGATAAATACAATAATGATGCCAGAAGGGGCACTGGTGACAACCAGTGAGGCTGACAGGCCTAAGATTAGTGCACTAAAGGGCATCAAGATCAACATGGTTGCACTCCCGCAGGAGATGTTATACGTTATACATGATGGGATTACTGTAGAACTGCGGGTTAGGGAGAGCCACGTGCTACAAGTACTAATCGAGCAAAATATCAAAATGGAGCAATTAATCTAGCAGCATGACAAAGTGCTAGAACAGAACAAGCAGATGGCATAGGTACTAGAAGAAGCCTATCAGATGGTCCCTGAGTTAGCCATCCCAGTAGATGCACAAGCAGAGGTGTGTATCCATAGACTAGCAGCAGGAGTGTGCGAGGTGCGGGAAGAAATGAACAAGGCTCAGATGGAGCTGAACCTTTAGATAGAAGAGCTACGATTGAAGGCACAACCATCCACCCTTCCAGAAGTAAGAGAACAGTGTGCCAACATTATTACATCAGGGTTGGACGAGATCAGCAGTGTAGTAAGGGACTACACTAGAATGTTGGAGTAGTCATTTGAAGTCCTCACGAATCTGCAGGAGGACACCAACATCCAGTGCTTAGAGACAGAGGCACATGAACTGCAGCAGTAGTATGACAGCGTCAAAGGGTCTGCGCAAATGGTGGCCCTCACTCGGAGGCTCGCGCGGATGAAACAAGCCAAAGAACTGAAAGAACAGGTGGATGCAGCATGACATAAAGAAGTAATCTTGAAGGCGCATGTTCAGCCTTGGATCGACGAGGTATCACAACAACAATTGAAGGCAAGCTCGCACAAATGCAAGGGACGTAGGAACAGATGCAGGGAAGCCATTCCGACACCACGGTCTTGGAACAATGCGTACGGGTGATTCAGTAGGAAACCGCTCAGTGCATTGCTGACCTTGCAGTAGTTCGAGTAGAGTTGGAGGGACCCCGTGTGAAGATCTCCGCACCAATAGAGTGACTCAAGGGCTAGTCATGATGTTTTTGTTGGGGGCCTGTTGGGCACGGAATCCCCCCAAGGCATGTTTTGGGGCTTAAAGCTCAAGCTTTTATCAAGTTCTTTGTAAATACTCCACGATTTGTGGGCATGAAGCGTGAAGTCATAATAGAGTCACAGGGTTGTCCGCCCTTTTTTTTGTAATGTAATGTTAGCTTGATAGACCTACCCATGGTCCGCGGACCATGGATTGTATAAATAGAGAGCGGCTCTAAGTGCAGAAGATAGCAAAGAGGGAACAATAGAATAGAAGCATGATGAGTTTGAGAGACTGAGTCGAAGTGTAAAGTGTGTCTTTGGGTTGTAGAGTAGGACAAGGCTCTGTAGCTGAGTGCACAGACCCCTGTAGTTGAGTCCGCAGGGTAGGTTAAGGCTGTAACCATTGGAAGTACTAATAAAGAGAAGTTTTATCATATTTTTGTGTATCTTTTCCTATTTAATGTTTTATTGGGTATAAATTGCACGTGTACTTTTTATTTGTTGTGCAAACTCATATGAATGTGATGTATAAATAAATATAACATAGGGCATCCATTTACATGAAGATAACTAACTGATGTAGGAAGATAGGTAAGGCGAAGTAGCATAGAGCGTTGCTCCAGCGGTGCGGAAGCCCCACAACCCCTGTTTAGGTTTGTACGAAGGTAAGTATATCAGAGCAGGGAAGTGCGCAAAGTAACCTGTGTGAAGGTACTAACAGTTGGACCAATTCAACCCCTAAGACATCTCGGGTGTGGAAACCTAGTTCCAGCACCCCCCCATACTACTTCGGTTGAGACCTTAGTCCACGCTCCGCGCAGTGTTGCCGAAAGGGCCAGTAGTACAAGGATTTTTTTGGCTAATTAAATCCGAACCTGGGTCAGGCCCCTACAAGCCAACAATACTATCCTTATTTTTAATCTCAATAATCTAGATGAGGTTTGTGTGCAAGCCACTCATCTTGAGGCAAGAGGGAAAAATACTCTAGAAGAGGGTAGTAAAAAGCCATTTAAGGGTAAAGGAAAAGAGAAGGGTTCCAAAAGGGAAAGGAAATAAAAATGGATCCATTAAGAAGGAAGGAGAGAAAATAACATGCAAACATTGTTCCAAATAGGGTCATGATGAATCTCATTGTTGGAAGCTTCATCCTGAGATGAAACAAAAGAAATTCAATAACAAGGGAAAATAAAAGACAACTGCAACCACTGAACATGATTTGGGATCCAATTCAGCAGATGAAACTAAAATTACAGCCATGTGTATCAAAGGAAAAGAATCCATTTCTAGCACTAGTAATTCAAATTTACATAATGAAACTCCAAATGAAAGGAAGAGGATAGGACTTTTTCACATAAGGGTAATCTCAAAACATAGAAAAATTGATACTCTTTTTTATAGTGGCTCTCAAGCCAATCTCATCTCTGAAAACATTCTCAAAAGTTAAAACTTGGAAACTATTCCACATCATGAGCCATATCCATTATGATGGGTGTCTGACAATGCACAATTGCAAGTAACTAAAAAGTGTAAACTGAAATTCGCCATTACTGCATATTTCATAGATGAAGTGGAACTTGATGTTGTGCCATTAGACATATGTGGTATATTTTTGGGCAACCTATATCTCTATGATAGAAAATATGTTAGGTTGTGTTATATTCTTTCCATGACTAGCCCACGTATTTAACCGAGGGGTTTGAGGGGGGGCAGAGCCCCCCCTTCTTTGCGCCGATTGTGTAGCTGAGGGGGGGTGGGGGGGGGTGTCACAGGGGGTTTGAGGAGTGCAAGTAGCCCCACTCTATGGGGTCTGGGGCAACACCCCAAAAAATTTTGTTTTTTGGACCCAATATTAGGTTGGGCATACCTACCTATGGTTTTGTGCATGATTTTCGCACATGGTTTTGGATGCGATGGTTTCCGGTCCATGGTTTTGGACACGATGGTTTTCGGCCCATGGTATTGGATGCTTCGACATGTATAAATATGTATTATAACATTGAAAGGAATAAAAATGAAAAATCAATCTAGTAGTCCCGGTCTTGGGATCTAGGGGCAAATCTCTGTGTATATGTGTTTTATGTGTTATGCTCCCACATTGTTTATTTTCTGTGTTTTCAGAATTCGTATGCAGGTAATTTCAATACGGGGTTAAAACCTACATTTGGTATTGGAGTTGTTTTGGCTTCAAGGGGACGCTTTTGTTGCTGAGGGGTTTTGCTCGAGCCTGTGGTAGACCTGTTTAGTGGGAGATCTGCGAGATCAATTCTAGTGGTGAGAGAAGATGGCGAGCAGTAAAAATATAGAGATCAAGAAATTTAATGGTTAGAGTTTTGAGTTGTGGAAACTCAAGATGGAGGATCTGTTGGTGGATAAAGATCAGTAGATTGTGGTAGATATGGGTACTAAACCAACAGGAGTGTCCAATGAAGAATGGAAGAATTTGGATCGGAAGGAAAAGAGCACAATACAATTGTGTGTCTCAAATTTAGTATTGCTGAATGTATCAGGGGAAGCTACGACAAAGGCTTTGTGGGACAAGTTAGGGACTTTGTACCAATCTAAGTCTTTGGTGAATAAACTGTTCCTACGGAAAAAGCTGTATAACCTGAGGATGAAAGATGGAGACTCAGTGACAGAACATTTGAACACATTTAATACTGTGGTAGGTCAGTTATTATCTGTTGATATTAAAATTTTAGATGAAGATAAGTGCATTAGTTTGTTTTGTTCTCTACCAGATTCATGGGATAGTCTGGTTATTGCAATAGGTAGCAATACAACTTCCTTTCAGTTTGATGAAATAGTCTCATCCTTGCTAACAGAGGAGATGAGACGGAAAAATATGGAGAGCCAGAATGGTGATGCCTTGCTTGTATGAGGATGGTCCTAGAACATATAAAAAAATAAGTCATCGAGTGGGAGATCTAAATCTAGAGGGAGATCTAAATCTCGAGGAAAACCTGTAATGGTGGTGTGATCGAAATGTGAAAAGGAAGGGCACTACAAAAGGGACTGTAAATCTAAAACTGCTGATAAAGGAAAGGTATCTGATGATGCTCCTTCCACAGAGGCAAAAACCACCTCAGATGAAGGTGGGGATGTGTACTTGGCTTCTTCAAGTACACATGTAGATCATTAGGCATGGTTGATTGACTCAAGTGCATCCTTTCGCTTCACTCCCCATAGAGAGTGGTTCTGCGAGTATGAGAAATATGATGGTGGTGATGTCTTCTTGGGGGATGATAGGGAGGCTAGAATCGTTGGTCGTTGAAAATTAAAGTTGAAGTTGCAAGGTGGAAGGGTTATAACACTTCCGGGTGTTCTGCATATTCTTTCATTAGCTAGAAATCGTATTTCTGTAAGCAAGCTAGATAATGCATGTGTAAAAACAGTGTTCATGAAGGATACCTGCAAGATGGTTTCGGGGGCATTGGTATTGATGCGGGGAGTTTGAATTGGAACTCTATACAAGCTGAAGGGTAGCATTGTTGTTGATGGGTGCAACAATTCTGTGGTTCATGAAAGTGGAGTAGAAAATCTAGTGGTCTCTGGAGAGAAGACCATGCTGTGGCATCAAAGGCTTGGACATATTGGAGAGAAGGGCCTTTTAATACTTCATGGTAAAGGTATGGTAGAAGGTATGAGTAATAGCTCTCTGGATTTTGATTTCTGTGAAAATTGTGTATATGGGAAGCAGAAGCGGGTGAGTTTCCCCTTTGGTGGTAAGAGGGCGAAACATGTATTAGAACTTGTACACAGTGATGTGTTTAGACTTGTGAAGGTTCCATCACTGGGTAAGTCTATGTACTATGTATCATTTATAGATGACTTCTTAAGGAATACCTGGATATATTTCCTTAAGAAGAAATCTGAAGTCTTTGACAGGTTTAAAGAATTTAAGGCTCTGGTGGAAAACCAGACAGAGAAGAAGATAAAGGTTTTGAGGATAAATAACGGTGGAGAGTTTTGCAGCAAGGAATTTGAAGAATTATGTAAGAAGTGTGGTATAGCACAGCAGAAGACTACTCCATACACACCTGAGCAAAATGGAGTTGCAAAAGGAATGAACAAGACGTTGATGGAAAGGACAAGAAACATGCTCAGTGGTGCCAAGTTAGGACAAGAATTCTGGGCAGAGGCGGTGGAGACAACATGTTACCTGGTCAATAGATCACCTTCATCAGCGTTGGAGGATAAGACTCCACAAGAGGTATGGACTGGTAAGAAACCCTCTCTTTCACATCTGAAGGTATTTGGATGTGATGCATATGTAGATGTTCCAAAGGAGAAAAGAACTAAGTTGGATAGTAAATCATAAAAGTGCATCTTTATTGGGTATCAGGATGGTTTAAAGGGTTATAAGCTTTGGAACCCAGTAACAAGGAAGGTTGTGTATAGCCGAGATGTGGTGTTCAAAGAGGTGAAAGATGTTATTAAACATGAAGTCCAACCAAAGGAACTTGAGAAGATAGAGTTTGACCTTAAAGGGGAAGAATCAGACTCTACAGTAGAGGAGGAATCAGGAGATGAAGAGCCACAAACACCAGGTGTGAGAAGATCAGTTCGAGAAAGAAGGAAACCGAAAAGGTATATTCCATCTGCTTTCTATTAAAATTTTGCTTTATCTATTACTGATAATGATCCCATAACTATGAAGGAAGCAATAGATTTAGAGGATGGCAAACTTTGGAAAGAGGTCATGGTTGTGTTGTGGCCAGCAACAACCCCCCTTCTTATTTAGTTTTATTACTAATACTAAATAAGTGGGGACCCTTATTCAAAATTTAAAAAATGAATTAGTGCTTGTATCTCCTTTTTGAATAAAATTTACTATCATAAACTCAGGAGAATACCCTCGAAAAAATCTAAAATACTTAAGTTTTATGATAAGTTAGAATAAAATCACTTTTTCAATGAAGAGCATCGCATCGCAAAAAGGTAATGGATGCCTTCCGATGAGCGGAATTCTAAGATTGTGAAATCACACATCAAAAAACCCTCATCGCATCGCATGCCTCAAACATCACTTAAGTTGAAATGCCTCAAACCACCGATATGCGATGGCGCATCTCGCAAATCGCATTTCGCAGAAAACAAATTATAACAGATAATTTCCACACACAACGGAGTTGCGATATTGCGATATTGTAATTCCGCGATATTTCGATCCGCGATATTGCGATCTGCGATATTGTGAAGAAAATCGCAAAATTGCCTTATCGCAGATCTTCAGGGCTCGTTGTTCGAAAAATATTTTTCCATAAATTGATGCCCAGTTATGTGCGTTAAGATTAATTAATGAGTTAGTTGGCAATCATTAATGAAATATGGTTTTGATCCGATTGAAGAGCCATTTCACGTAAGGCGATATATTTTATATGTTTTCGGCATTTAAAGCTTTCCCGTCACCTTTTTCTTATCATTATTCTTACCTCATTTGTAAACTACAGGTGCGAAGAGCAGAGAAGTATACATAGCAGTGTTTAGAACATTATGGGAAAGAAGGGTAAAGCTCCGAGTTCTGAAGATAAAGAAATGACGTCCTTATACACGGAAACCACCTGTAACAAAGATTCCGGTATTACTACTTCGGAGGGCATGTATAGTCTACTCGAGGAAGAAAATCCCACAATAATGGAGGTTACAGCTACTGTAGGCTCACATGGGTCTTCTGAGGCGTCAATTACAGAACTAGCTTGTTCATTCTTGCACCGGATAGCGGCAAGGCCCAAAATTCTTCCATGTTGATATCACGAATAGAGAATTTAAATCTCAGAACCAAGAACTCACGAAGTCATTATTTTCACAAAATTTAAGCTTTATATCCTCTAACAAAAAGTGCGCAAGAGGTGAAAATCGCACCAAGGAAGCCCGGATCGAGAAACGGAGGCAGTTTCTGAGGCGCGCGCATCGCCAGGCAAAACCCCTCTAGAAGGAAAGCCTCTAATCGCTCAGTCTCCTGTAAGCCCGGAAATTTGTAGGAAAAAGTGCTAAAGGCGAAAATAAAAACTTGAACTCTAAAACCAGTGGTATTTATCAGGGATATCCTCAAATGGTATGTAAATATCTACCAATTGTACAACATCTATAGATAAGCTGGAGGCAGAAGGCTCAACAAAAAGCAGAGTCCATCAAAAGGTTAGCCAAGTTGAATTGGGATTCTTACTGGGCGTACTTGGTAAACCACACAGCCAGTGCATGACTCTCAAATGTATCATTAATTCTGCCGAGAAGATGGCGCCAATGCTTGCCAATTCCATTTTCACAGGACAGCTAAAGTCGGAAGTCGGCTAGCCAACTCTCCTCAAGCAAATGCTGGACGCTTGCGACTACAAGGAACAGATACATAGATAGTTAGTTGTCAGTTTTAGATTCAGTTTTAGTTCTAATTTTTCTTTATTTTTGCCTGAAATGAGGACAGTCATTTAAACCGTATCCTACATTTTTGTAATAAATTATTTTTAGATTTAGCTAATAGTATTTAAACCCTTCTCATGCATTTAGAGAAGGGTCCTGAAATTTGTCAAAAACTTGTCCTCAGAACATGCACTTTTGCACCCTCCGAGGAGGTTTTGATGAATGAATGGAACAGGATTTATTGATATCTGCGTTTAATGTCTATTACTGATGTTGCACTTTTGTACTCCTAGTAGATGTTGGATTAAGAAGAGATAGATCATTATTGCTGAAGCTCATGAGTAGAACTAGTTATAAATGGTACTTTTATCTCTTAACTATTTCTTCTTATGTGTTAAGGTGATATTCATGTTCAGTTATTTATATATGAATGCGTGAATGCTTGAGTTATCATTTGGCACTTTTGTATGGTGATAGCTATTTATTTATGCTTATATATGAGTAACTTATTATGCAATATGTTTTTTCACAATTGTTTCGTCTAACTTTTTATACGAAATGGTTTATCTTTATTGAATTCTTTTCTCATAGCAGTTGAATGATCTTTATTACCAATTGCCATTTGAAATCATTTTAGATCGCATAACTGAAAGATTATATCTCGGGTTAGTTTAGAATTAGATATTTCTGTTTATTAGAATATAATTACATGTTGTTAGATCAGATTTAGAATAAAAGCATTTTACTTAGGAATTATTAGAAAGGAAATATCAATTCTCAACACACACACACATAGATTGGGAAACTGGTCCCATATCCTTAGTCGGACCCACTATACCAAACGAAAAAGGAGCTGCTAACCAAGGTTTGGACCGGGTGGGTATCCCCCTTGTTGTAGACCCGATTTTTGGGGCTTCAACAGGTTGATGAAATGGCATCTTTGCACAAAAATGAGGCTTGGGATCTGGTGGAGTTGCTGACTGGAAGGAAACCCATTGGCAACAAATGGGTGTTCAAGAAGACAAATGCAGAAGGAAAGGTGGAGAAATACAAAGCTCGGTTGGTAGCAAAAGGTTATTCTTAGGTGCTAGGAATTGATTTTGGTGATATTTTTTCTCCTGTTGCCAAGGTAGCTTCTATTAGATTACTTTTATCTGTTGTTGTTGCTTTTGATTTTGAGGTAGAACAGATGGATGTGAAGACAACATTTCTTCACAGGGATCTAAAAGAGGAGATCTACATGAAGCAACCTGAAGGTTTTGCAGTGAAGGGTAAGAAAGAAATGGTATGCAAGATAAAGAAGTCTATGTAAGGGGACTTGGCTTCACCAGAAGCAAAGTAGACCATTGTGTGTATTTTAAATTAATTGGTGACCTTGTTGTTTATTTGGTCTTGTATGTTGATGATATGTTGCTGGTTGGAAATGACAAAGAAATTATCTAGAATTTGAAGACCCAATTGTCCTCCAAATTCGACATGAAAGATCTTGGTGCTCCAGACTATATTTTGGGCATGGAAATTAAAAGATACCGGGAAAGGAGGAAGCCTTGGTTAAACCAGAGGAAGTATGTCAAGACAATGCTGCATAGTTTTAATATGCAAGATAGTAAACCAGTGAAAGTTCCTATTCCTGTAGGTGTGAGGTTATCTGCTGAACAGTGTCCCAAGACATAAGAAGAGGAAGAGGACATGTTCCGTATTCCATATGCAAGTGCAGTTGGTAGCCTGATGTATGTAATGGTCTATACTAAACCAAAAATTGCACATGCAATGGGAGTATTGAGCAGGTTTATGTCAAAACCAGGTAAGGAGCACTGAACAGAAGTGAAGCGGGTTTTCAGGTATTTGCGTGGCACTAGTGATTATGGTTTTTGCTACCAAGGAAGACTGGGATTGGATAGAGTGTTGGATATTCATGGCTTTGTTGATGCAGACTGGGCTAGAGATTTGGATTAGAGAAGATCTACAAGTGGGTATGTGTTTAACCTATTTGGAGATGCAGTCAGTTGGATGAGTAAGAAACAATCTGTAGTGGCACTATCAACTACATTGGTAGAATACATGGCAGCCACTCATGAAAGCAAGGAAGCAGTTTGGTTGCAGAGATTGTGTTCAAGTATGGGGTTAGTACAGGAAGCTAATAGACTGTGACAGCCAAAGTGCAATTTTATTGGCAAAGAACCCTGCATATCATTCAAAGACAAAGCACATTGATATTCAGTATCACTTTGTGAGGGATATGATAGAAGGCAAAAAGGTGTCGCTGATAAGGGTGGACACTTTGAAGAATATTGCAGATGCATTGATAAAATCTGTGAGCTCTGAGAAGTTCTCTTGGTGTAGAGAAATAATGGGCATTGCAGGGCTGGATAAATGACTAAGCTCTCTTGTGGCCCCCTGTGGAAAGAAAACAAGAAGTGGGAGAATGTTGGGTTGTGTTATATTCTTTCCACGACTAGCCCACGTAGTTAACCAGGGGTTAGAGGGGGGCCGGGAGTCCCCCCTTTCGTTGCACTGATTGCGTAGTGGGGGGTCAAAGGGGGTTTGAGGGGTGCAGGTAACCCCCCTCTATAGGGTCCAGGGTAGCGCCCCAGAAAATTTTGTTTTTTGGACCCTATATTAGGTTGGGCGGACCTACTTATGGTTTTGTGCATGATTTTTGCACATGGTTTTGGATGCGATGGTTTTCAGTCCATGGTTTTGGACGCGATGGTTTTCAGTCCATGGTATTGGATGCTTTGACATGTATAAATATGTATTGTAACATTGAAAGGAATAAAAATGAAAAATCAAGCTGGTAGTCCCGATCTTGGGATCTAGGGGAAAATCTCTATGTATAGGTGTTTTATGTGTTATACTCTCGCATTGTTTATTTTCTATGTTTTAGAATTTGTATGCATTGTTTATTTTTTGTGTTTTTAGAATTCGTATGCAGGTAATTTCTGTACGGGGTTAAAACCTACAAAATCTATCTTCCATAGGCATGAAAACAAATACAATTTGTTCAAAACTAGAGTAGAATACATTGTAAGAGCCCATGGCAAGAAACTAAATCTTTCACTTGTAAATGCGGGGCAGATGAAAAGACTACTAAATTCGAGCAATAATTTTGTGCTTCTAATGATCAAACCCAAGAATGATATTGATAATTAAGCTTTTCAAGGTTGTGGCTCAAGATTGAAATATGAATTGGTTGATGTTTTTAACCAATATTATGAGATGCTTCAAGAACCAAAAGGATTGCCTCTCAAGGGAGGAATTGAACATGAAATACAATTGCAATAATATTGTCCTCTTCCTAACATTAGCATGTACAATATGGTAGTGATGGAAAGTGTAGAAATTAAAAAGAAAATTCAAGAGTTGTTGGATAAAGGGATCATGAGGCCAAGTTCTTCGCCATGTGGGTCACCTATTGTTTTGGTGCCAAAGAAGGATGGAACATGGCGCATATGTGTGGTATTCCGTGCATTGAACAAGATTATAGTAAAGAACCATTACTCACTGCCTAGAATAGATGATTTACTTGATCAATTGAAAGATGAAAAGTATTTTACTAACTTGGACTTAAGGATTGGATACCATCAAATTAGAACTGTTGAAGGAGACATTTGAAAGACAACATTCAAGACAAAAGAAGGTTTGATTGAATGGCTAGTTATGCCTTTTGGTTTATGTAATTATCCTGCTACCTTGATGTGTGTGATGAATGATGTGTTGAGGCCATTTCTTGATGAGTTTGTTATAGCCTACTTAGATGACATCTTAATTTTCAGTGTTTCTCATGATGAACATGTCATGCACGTGAGAAAATAACTTGATGTCTTAAAGAAATGTTGGACACCTAATCCTCTATGGGTTGGTGTATAATGTGAACATCCATAAGAGTCCAAGAGACCTTGGGATGTGGGACCCAAGGGTCACACAAATGTACTATAAATACATATCATGTCAATAATAATGTATTCAATGTTTATCATCCACCTATTGTTGTTTACATTCCATGTGACTTTAACATGGTATCAAAGCAGACGATATCCTACCTTGCTCATATTTGAGCCACTATTTTCTTTTGGCCTTTCTCTGTGTGTCCATTAGACCTGAGCATTGTCTAAAATGTTCCAAAATCTATCTGCAAAGGTCAGAGTGTAGGCCTCAAATTAGTTTTGTGTAGTGTAATTCCTGTCATATTTCTTTGCCATATTCTTTGTCCTCTGCATTAGTTTTATTGAATGGTGTCTTTAATAATTAGTGGCGTTGGTTGAATGGTGGATCCCTATGCACAATCGGCCTATTGGCCCCAATACGTTGCTCTCTGAAATCTGCAACATAACACCCCGTACATTGCAGCATAACACCCCATACACCGTGCTCCCGGTTCACCATAGTCATACCACCATTGGTATTGAAAAATCCGCTACAAATGTTGTGTTCTTCACTCTAATCACTCCCATTTGAAAGTTGTAATCTTACACGAAGTGGTGCATTCCTCTGCGTTGATGATGGTCATGGAGTCTGTGGAATACCAAACGTTGGATTACATATGCGGTAATGTTGTTATGTTGAAACAATGAATGAAGCATTGGTCTCTATGTATAATTCAACGTGGGATGCAACATTGTGAGCAACCTTAAATACTGCACATTCATTTCCAGTGCATTGAATAGTTCATTGTCTTGGCTAATATATATGCATGTTGGTCATTGTCCTATTTAAATATACAGTGAAGTCTGTGCGTTGGTTCATATATGAACTCTCATACCAAATTCATTATAAGGAAGCGATTGCATCTAAAATATTGGGCTTTAGCTACTGTTAATGAAAGTTGTGTTTGATGTGGTATAAAGAAATTGGGTTCCAAAATCACAAAAAAACACTACCAAACAGTCCACGAATATCTGCTTTAATAAAAGCAATTGTAGGTTTATGATCACGGCAGAAGTCATTGTATTGAATTTGTTTTTCAAGAGTTATGTCTATGAAGACAACTACCTAGAAAGAAGAAAGATCTTCTTTAGTTATCTCCGAAGTCAAAGTAGGTACTGTAACAACAACATTTAATTCTTGTAGCTTATTACAACAAGCAACAACTCGATTTTTGCCAATATCATCTTTGGTCAAATAGAAATTTCCAGATAAATACCACATTTCAACATTTGACTGGTCATGCAAAGTGACTAATTTTACTCCCGCTAGTATAACATTCTTTGCAACTTCAACCCCAAAGCCTTGAAGGCTAGAGATAAGAACATTTGCCCCAAATATCCGACACAAAGCCTCCCTCCAATAAACTGCCAGTTGTCTGCTATGTAAATCTTCATCTATATCTACATCAGGCGGGTTACCATCACTAGCCATGTTCACGTCCTGATTTACCACCTCACTAGTGCTCTCAGGACGTAGCCTCTTCACTAAATTCCCTATGGCTTCACTCCCAGCAGCTCTCTTTTCGGGTAGCATATAGTGCAACTAACTGGTCAAAAGTGGGCCAAATTGCACCAATAAGGCATCGATTAGAAGAACCTGATCTGCAAATCTTGAAATTTAGACGAATTCAGGCTCCGAATCGGCCAATTCAGAGAGCTTTTACGTGTATATACCCAGCTGAGGATTCGATCATCCGTTGCCATTGGAGGCCATTGGAGGCCAAACTTCCTCATACTTGGCTTCTAGAAACAATATTACGCTGCGCAACTCGACCTCGCTTTCAGAAATTTATGAGTGTGCTGATAACGAAGCCATGTGAGGGAATTCAAATATTTGATCAGGGGCCGAGGCCAATTTAGCTTGGGCTTTATCTTCTTCTTCCTTATCGTCCATTTCCCTAGAGTCCAGCATTGAAAACCCCCATGATAGCGAAGGAGTTAGTAATGCTTCTTCATATCTCCGTCTGGATGCATATGCCGAATATTTTTTCAACCCCTGCCTTTCTCCTTCACTACAATCACAAGTATTGAGGGCTAAGTCCATCGTTCAGAGATTGCACAAAAACTACGCCAGGATAGTAGCGGTTGGAGGAATTGCAACAAACCCCTCTTCAACATACTTACCCTAGGTGTACGCAGGTTTTATGGTGAGAGTTAGATTTTCTATTTTCTTCATTGTGTTGACTACAATGGAATGACGAAAGTGAAATTCTCATTGCAAAATTTCTAATGTTGTCATTTAATTATCAAGTTCTATTTTCCAATCTGCTCATTGTACAGTTAAGTTTTTGAATGAGAAATGTCCATTCTGTAGGAGGGGTCACTTAATGGCTATTGCATTTAATTTCTGAAGTTGCTATTGAAAAATACAAGTTTATTTGGAGACTGTGAGTGCATGTGGAAGCCTTAAAAGCATTGTACAGTGAATAAACTTTTGAAAATCACCCATAGTGGAGAACATTGTAGCAAAAAAAAAAAAAAAAAAAATCATTTGCATATCAGGGTTTATCTATTGAGACAATGGCCAAACTTGAAGATGCATTAAATTTATTGAATATCCTAATACATTCCACCATAGATGAGATGGTAAACATCAGCAAGGGCAATCTTTCCGACATTAAAATATGTCTGCAAAATGTAAAGGAAAAGATTGATTTTTTGCAACTAGAGTCTCAATTCCAGCGAGATGAGTTACAACAGAAAAGGCATCATTCTGAACTTGTTTTTGTTCAAAAAAATCCCCTATATGACTTTGAAAGAGGATCCTATCAGCAGCCAACATGTCATCAAGTCAATAATGTTAATTCAGATCAAGTGCTCATTTCAGAAGCACATTTGCAGGTAGATATAGAAGTTCAGTCTGCACTTCCCAAGATGGTCATCAGACCTTGGGAAGATCTTGTCCATAACAAGCACAGAACAAGTCTTGGATATGAAAAGGATGTGTCCTTTCATATTCAAGATTACTCAAAACCCATCAAGTTTCAGAGTGTTGGGTTTCTTCATGGCAGTTCAACTTCAACTTTTTGAGATTATACTCCTCATCCATAGCAACAACAATAAATTGTGAAATGGAAACACTGTGACCGAGTTGGCCATATGAAAGATCACTGTTTTGATCTTCATCCATGTAATAATTGTCATAAAACCAGTCATTCTGCAAACAAATCCTTCAGAAACAAACCTCCTGCAAGAACAAATATTCATCTTGGATGAATCGCTTCTTGGAAATGGGCTTCAACAACCAAGAATATATTTCACTCATACAATAGGATTTGATCTCAAATATTGAAAAGTCTTGCAGTTCAAATCTCTTCATCTTCTCACCTTGCATCAGAAAAGGGGGGAAGTGATGGCCATCTACAAGCTTCAAAGACACATCAAGCGAGCCTGAGCCACAGCCTTCCATACCAGATTTAGAGTTGTAGCCAGAGACAAATATGCCCCTGAGCATGCCCTCAGTTGGTGATGCCTCTTCAAAGAATTGGAGATACTTCCTCTAGCAGAATACTTCAGCTTCTTGCCAGTTTTGAAAGAGTTCAAGGAATTGCATTAAGCATTCCAGAGTTGTTGATCATACTTAAACCATCACAGGTTGAGACCTCCCTTTTCTGGTTGAGGTTCTCCCTTTTATGCGGGGTGAGACCTCCCTTTCATGGTTGAAGGTTTCCCTGTTCAAAACATCAGGAGCACTTCCTCTAGCAGAAGACCTAAGTTTCATGTCAAACTTGGAAGAGTTCGGGGAACTGCACTAAGCATTCCAGTGTTGGTGGTCATCCTTAAACCACCCCCCTTATACCAACATTTCAGAGAGCACATTCAACCTAGTGCTACCAAGCATTTTTACACATTTTGTATTACAACTCTCTTCTTGGACTCATACATACCCCTTCAGATTAACGGGGGGGATGTTAGACACCTAATGCTTTATGGGTTGGTGTAGAATGTGAACAACCATGAGAGTCCAAGAGACCTTGGGATGTGGAACCCAAGGGTCACACAAATGTACTATGAATACATATCATGGAAATAATAATGTATTCAATGTTTATCATCCATCTATTGTTGTTTACATTCCATGTGACTTTAACAAGAAAGAACAATTGTATTTAAATATGTCAAAATGTGAGTTTGGAAAAACTTCTTTAGTTTACTTGGGTCATATTGTTGGAGGAGGTGAGTTGAAAATAGATTCCTCCAAGGTTGATGTCATTTTGAATTGGCCAAGGCCCAAGACAGTTACTGAGGTAAGAATTTTTTTGGGAGCAACCCAATATTGGAGGAAATTCATTGCTAACGTTTCTTCTATAGCATCTCCTTTGCATGCATTGACTAGTGTCAAAAAGCTATTTCAGTGGGGAGGAAAACAACAAAAGGCCTTTGATGCATCAAAGGAAAAGATCAATTCAGCCCCAATACTTGCACTTCCAGACTTGAGACAATCATTTGAGATCCAGGATGATGCTAGTGACTATGCCATGGGTGCAGTCCTCATGCAACATGGTACGCCTATTTGTTTCCATTCAGAAACTTTCAATGGTGCAGTGATTAATTATCCTACATATGACAAGGAACTGTATGCATTGGTGCAAAGTGTGAAAAAGTGGAAACACTACTTGATGGGTAAGGAAACATTCATTCACACTGAGCATCAGCCATTGCAATACTTGCAATTTCAATCTAAGTTTGAGCGATTAAGGAACTTCTGATGGATGGGTTTTCTTCAACAATTCCACTTGGTGATAAGGTATAAGAAATGTATCTACAATAGAGTTGTTTTATGCTTTCTAGGCCTATTATTATTGCATCTACTTTACTCAAGCATAATTATGTTTTTCATGAATTTTTTATTGAGAAGTATGCATTAGATAATTACTTTCAGGATGTTTATTCAAGCTTGAGTCAAGGTAACCAAGTAGAGGAATTGGATTATCATTTGAATAATAACTTGTTGTACCATCTTGCTAAGCTTTGTGTTCCACAGGGAGAAAGAGTCAACATCATAAGAGAGGCACATACTTCTCTTATTGTTGGTCATTTTGGTGTAAGTAAGATAGTGGCACATCTACAAAGGTATTATTATTGGCCTTGTATGCTTGAAAGTGTGCCACATTCTATTAAAGGATGTTCATTATGTGTAATCAGTAAGCCTAGAAATAGGAATTTAGGATTTTACACACCACTTTCAGTATCTTCACAACCATGGGAGAGTGTTTCTATGGATTTTGTAGGAGGTCTTCCATTTTCAAAAAGAGGTCATGATTATTTATATGTTGTTATGGATAGGTTCAACAAATTGTGTATTTTGATGCGATGTAAAAAGAAAATTACAACTGAACAAAATGCTTAGTTATTGTTTTAGAATGATGGGTGCATTTTGGATTTCCCACATCCATTGTTAGTGATCAGAAATATCACTTTATTGGGGACTTTTGCTCAAGCTTGTGGGGATTGATGGACACCAAATTGAAAAAGAGTACAACATTTCATCCTCAAACAGATGGTCAAATAGAGGTGGTGAACATGATAGTGATACATATTCTTCGTGGGTATTGTAGCAAGCATACCAAGTTGTGGGAATATCATTTGCACTACATTCAGCATGCTTACAACTGGGCCAAGAATTCCTCAACTCAAACATCTCCATTTGAACCATGTTTGGGATACTTGCCTAAATTTCATTTGGATTTAATTTTTGGAAAAAAAATTTCTATTGATGGTCATAGTGACATAGACAAAGCAAGAAGGTTCATTTAACAAATCCAATTGGGACACCAAAGAGTTCAAGAAAAGATGGAAAAGAGCCAAGACAAGTAGAAAACAAGGAACAACAAGCATCGGGTTGATGACAAGTTCCAAGTCGGTGATGAAATTTAGCTTCACATTAGCAATGAGATGCTCCAAGGAGAAGGTGAAAATCCGAAACCAATTAGATATGGTCCATTTAGAATTCTAGAAAAGATTGGTGACAATGCCTTCAACTTGGATTTTCCTTCATATATGCAAATTTATGTTGTTGTTAATGTGGAAAATTTAAGGTTGTATGAGCCTCATTTGATTGAATATCAAGGAGTGAATGTTCAAATTCCATCCATTGAATATTTATCTCTTGAATACCTTGATGAACTATAGCAACACACCATTCTTGACAGAAGAACAAGGTCTTCAAAACGAGGGAATGTGGATTACCTTTGTGTGGGGCTCAAAGGAACAAATCCTTCCAAAGCCAAATGGATCGAGGTTGGAAAGGTGAAGGAACTGTACTCTCACCTGCTAAACAATTGAAGTGATCTTTTGGGGTCCAAAAGCTTCCAGTGAGGAGGAATGATCAAGTGCTCAAAAAAATTCTCAAAATTCAAAGTTATCGGATTGATGTGGAACCTAAAGGACTACGTAGTGCTCATCATCCTGAATCTATCGTAACTTGTTTCATGTTAAACGGACTCCGTATGCTCCTAGAAACATGTTATGTTCATTCTCCTAAACAGGGGAATAAAAAAAAAAAAATGTAGGCTGCCCAGTTAGTAGTCTGTACTACTGACATGGGGCTGACTGGGCATGCCTACATGGTAGGGTGACTGTGCATCTGACTAATTGATCTCCGACGAATTGTGTGCTGACAAGTGGCAGGTGCCTAGGTGGAGTTTTGGATGAATTTTATTGGTTGGTTGGTGGCCAACCATGGGCTGCCACGTCGCCCAGCCAGGGGCCACCACATGGCAACCCGAGGGCCACCAAAAATTAGATTAAGTTCCGAGTAGAAGCAGCAGGGGTCAAACTCGTGACCTCTGTTGTAACATTATTTTGTTTTTATAAGTTAGTATATTAGTCAAAAATAATTTTAAAAAATGTTAAGCTAGGATATGGATGCAAAAGAAAGAAAAGTTAAAATGTTAGGCCAATTTAATGTTCTATAGGCATCCATATCAATAAAATGTTATGTGCTAGTTGCCCTAAACAGAGAAGGAAAAAGAACATAAAATGTTAGGGAAGCAAAAAGAAAAGAGTGGCTTCATTTCATATTTTTATAAATGCACAGGCTGCTAGTCAAAATGCGCCACAAGTCAAATATCAAATGTGATCTTCATGTGCAGAAGCAAAAGGCGAAGGAGTAAAGGTTTTTCTCTAAGCCTTTATATATCAATTAATTTTGGTATTAGCCCCCTATTCCTAAGTCTTAAAACCCCCAAATCATTCCTCCGCTCATATTATCCTCCACTCACTCATACATAAAGTTTTAATGCCCCTTTCATACATTGAAAATATCCACTATGCATTAAATAATTCTGCCAGCCCCACCAGTTGTCCTGTCCCATCATGATAATTCTCTGCCACCTCTCACTCCATCTCCGCCCATCTCCCAAGATTTGATGGCCCACATGACATTTTGGCCGCCCCTCACCATCCGAACTTTACTATCGAGTGGGGGGGGGGGGGGGGGGGGGGGGGGGGGGGGCTGAAATGGGCGGTATATGAAACAACTTCCTCCCCTATGTGTCAATGCCATAGCTTTTTGGACCCCCCTCAGGTGAAACCGCTAACCGCTCCCACACCCCCTACAAAAATTTCTTTCCCTTACTTTTGATACCATTCTCCTACCCGTTGCACTCCCGCTACTCACCTTCAGCCATGACATTTTCCCGTTAAATCCACCAATCACCTTCACTCCCTCTAGAATTAAGTTGTTAAGCAATCGATTGGCTTAGCCGTTAATCCAACGGACCCACGCCACCTCCATCGGAAAAGCCATATTGATTATATAAACCTCCCTTTCGCTTGTGAAAAGGTTACTGAATTCATGCATTAAAACTTCAACTTTTTCACCCGCCAACAACACTATTTACTTAATCATTTTCAGCCTACTGCTTATGTTATTGCCTCCAAAACCTAACTGCTCTCTGTGTATTCAAAATTTCATTCCAATTTTCACTCATGTCCTTAGCTTTATCCAAAGATGCCTCCAAAGGACAAAGAACCAAAGGAAATGATCAATCCTCTCATCTATCCTCCCATAGATTTTCACCATATACCTTTGGCTGACAGAGACTTTAAAATACATGAAACTCTCTGTGAATTTGACCTCTTTGAGATGTATTACTAGCTCGAGGACAAATAAATTGACAAGTCCAATGACATTCAGTTGGTGGAGTCCAATTTACCCCACTATATTTTTTCTCATACCCACAACACCCCAAAGTTTGTTAGAAAGTGTCATGCATCATATTTTCCAAGCCAAAGGGCCATCTTTACCCCAACTGGAGATATTCTCTTTACCATCACTCCTTAGGCCATAGATCAGATGATGCAAGCCCCCACAGTAGAAAATTCTACCCCATTTTCCTATGAAGCACTAATTGAACTGTACTGGAAATTAGAATTTTCTAAAAGGGCCAAAACCCTGGAACTTTTCTTGACAGAAGATGCCTCACTGCCAAAGAAAAATCCTCCCTATCCCTCCTCTATTTTCCCTGAGAGAACCAAGAAGATTATTATAGTTGTCTCCAACCTCCTTGGCTACTACTCTAGTCAGTGGGTAGATGAGTCCATCATAGGATTTCTTTCCATTTTCTCTGCTGATTCTAAACCTTCCATTATGTTTAACTTCAGCCAATTTCTTGTAGAGTCAATTCATCAACATCTTATCAAATTCCCAACCGAGTAGGTATTCAAGTATTCTTCTACACTAGTTTATATGTTCTTATACTTTTAGGGAGACAACATCAACCTTGCTTTGAAAAAGCTGGATGAAAAAGGAAACCAATAGTCAATCATCTTTTGGACTACTCTCGTGATGAAGGAACAGAAGGAATACACATATAAACAGTTCATAGAGATGTTTGTGCATCTATAAATCAGTCTCTTAGGCATCAAGACATTGCCAAGGATACAACTAAGTCTTCCAACATCAAAGGTTCTATGACAGGTAGAGCTTTTTACGAAGCTATCAGCAAAATAATTTTTATCCAACATGAGATAAAACACATTTTCACTATAAAACCCACTTTTTCTTGGTATACTGAGGTAGATGAAATCTACTGCAAGGTAACCAATATTCCCATTCCATATGAAGAACAATGGGATTAGTTGTGTGAATTTCAGGACTAAAGGACAGGTAAGCTTCAACAACACAACACCCGAATAATGTCCAGCCAACAACTGTTCTGCTTCAAAGCAGGGCCAGATATTCAGATTCATTCCTTTTGATCGAATTACTTCTTTTCTATTAATTCTAAGTTAATAATAGAATGTCGTGTCACTCAGGCATTAATTGTAATATTTTGTAATTTTGCTTAAATACTTCATTCTGTCGAAGTATTCAGGGTTGAACCCCTAAACCATTTATCAAGTAGATTTGTACTAAGCTAGAACATTTTTTAGATAATAAGAGATTCTAAATTTTCCCCATATGGTCCATCTCTCAGTGAGTTGTTTTTGTCTTGGTTATTCATTTTGTATTCTTCATATAAATTAATTCTTTTACAGTCATCTAATTTAAAATTTAATTGAATATCAGGTTCATTTTGGATCCTCTGTGAATTTGTAATTTCAATAACAGATTAATTTACAAAACTAATTATTATTGTAAATTCCTCTTTGAACATAAATTACACTAGATTTATGTAATAGCTTAATTATATTCTGTTGATCAAGGAAACAATGTTTTCTTGATTTCTGCTTATAAATGGTTAAATACTCATTTTGAATTTAAACCAATTATATTTCTACATATTTTACTTATCCATCACACTAAAATAAAACTAACCATGTGCATGTAAAATGCAACCTTTTATTTTATTAAGAATTTATCTAAGTTTAAAGCACATGTTTATAAACAATTCACTAATCATCCAATCATTAAAATCAACAAAATATTAAAGATGCTTTGGCATAACCAATTCATCTTAGGTTATCTCAAAAGACAACATCAGATTGGCATCATTGCCGAGGAGCGAAGAATTGAAAGATAAATTTTCCCTAGGGCAACGGTTTTCCCTTTCCTTTAAGGTGAATAAAGGATAAGCATATAGGTCAAAATCTTTCACCTAGCTATTCCACTGGTCCAAGCTCGCTCCTTTTAAGCATACTAGATCACGTTCTGATTTTGAGATTGTTAACCCTCCACCAGACCCAAAAATAATTATTAGGGGAGCCTCTTCAAGGAGAAGACATAGAACCCCTTCTCCTTCTTCTTCATATTTACACCCTGAAGACATCTCATCTGTAAATCATTTATCATATATACCATCCCATCGTGATTGGACTGAACTACCTCCTAGGGTTTCTGAACTCCATTCTAGAGGAGTAGATCTTTAATCAGCCTTTTTAATATAGTCACTTGAGTCATATCAAGTCCCATCCATTCCTATGAAATCACCTTCATCTGAGGAAGAATTGGGTTTACGTTTACCTGAATTCAAGCCTCAAGATTTCATTACTCCAACTCTTTATTCTATTCCATCAACCTCTACTAATATTGAAGAAACATTTTCTGTATATTCGAATCCTTTGTTTGATAATAAGGAAGACTTTCCATCAGGAGTTTAGAAGTTGGTTATTAATACCCCTTTTAAATCCTCAAAGAGGTCACCTCCCTCTTTCTCATGTCCACATACTAATTCCCCTATAGATTCATCTTCATCTCCTATATCTTCATCTTCATCATCCTCCTCTGCTTCATCATGATCCACTCAGTCACCCCATACTCCTCCTGTTGTAATGGCTCTCCAACCCATTGTGCAAGCAAGGTATGTTGCTCTAGTTTTCCTTGAAAACTTAGGAAATTTTCCTGATGGATATCTAAAACATCTACCAAGATTTAATCGAGAAATAGTCCCTTAGCAGAAGATCATGTATCAACTTTCCTAGATTTTGCTAACAATATGAACATAGAATAGGAAAATGTTTATATGAGATTATTTGTACAATCTTTAGAAGGAAATGTTAGGATTGGGTTTAGGGAACTTAGATTTGACTCTATTAGAACATGGAATGAGCTCATAACTATCTTTCAAAAGTAACGGGGGGTAAAGAAATATCTTGTTTACTTTCTCACTAAATTTGAAGAATTGAAGAGAAATCATCGTGAGCCAGTTGCTGAATTCATCAAAAGATTTAAGAAACTCTATCATAAAATGTTTGGTTATTGTAAACCACCAGTAGTAGCTGCAAAGGTCATATTTTCCAAAGCATTTGATTATGACTTTGCAATCATGCTAAGGGAAAGGGTTTCTAATACAT
Source organism: Pinus tabuliformis (assembly GCA_031772625.1). NCBI lineage: Eukaryota > Viridiplantae > Streptophyta > Pinopsida > Pinales > Pinaceae > Pinus > Pinus tabuliformis. Next base: position 1,914,898,782 of record CM062818.1, read on the forward strand.
TAGAAGATATGCAGAAAAATGCTATAGAGGTAGAAGCTAATAGGTCAACTCCTGGCAAGCTTAAAGCTAAAGCAGAGAAAGAAGAAAGGAAACTAAAGGCCTAGGGTTGATGATTCATTTTCTTCCAAACCTAAACTTGAAGATCAAAAAATTGATGAAATTAATCTTTACTCAGAAACCTTTCTAATAGGATTTCTAAAATTGAAACACAACCTAGAACTACTCAACAAACTACTGTCAGACCTCAAGCTCAAACTCCATTCTGAAGAACTCCTTAAATGCATATTCTTTAGAGACCAGGTTCTGATCAAAATATTCAACCACCTTTGATAATTGAACTTCAACAACCATAGAATATAAGTCCTTTAATCACTAAATATATCAATAATATTGATTCTTCAACAATACAAATGGCAATATTTCCTTCACCTCAATCTTTTGAACAAGCACAAGTAGATGCTCAACTTTCAAAATACCTAGCATTCTCTGAATTTCTAATTGCAGAATTGAATAAGAGGTATGATATAAGACACAGATCAGGCCTTGGTAGACCTCCAAAATCTTCCACCATAATTGAACCTACAATGAAAACCATTCAAACACAAGCTCCAACACCTCATACTACAAAGTCATCCACTGAAACCCTTTCATATGACAAGACTATTTTGACAACTTTCAATATTGAAAAGGAATTGGAAAGGGTCAAGATTCCTATACCTTTAGCTAAACTTTCCAAAAACCCTGGTTATAAAAATCAAGTCCCTAAATGGATACAGTCCTCTAGTGTAGATGTTGAGGGAAATGTTATTAGTTTACAAGATGAAAAGCCCTCGGTAGTGTTTGGCCCTATTTCTGATATGATCGATGAAATTGTTCCACCATTTTATGTAACTTTAAAGGCTCATGATTTTCTTTTGTATAACTACATGCTGGATTCTAGAGCCTCTCATAACCTTATGCAAAGGTAATTATGGACCAGTTTTAGTTACAAGTTACCCATTCTTATCATGACATTTACACCCTTGATTCAAAGAAAGTACCATGCCTAGGATTGATCAAAGACCTAATTGTCACCTTAGCTCAAATACCTGTTAAGAGTATAGTTTTAGACATAGTTGTCACTGATATTCCTGCTAAGTTTGGCATGCTTCTATCTAGATCATGATGTACTAAACTTGGAGGATCACTTTAGATGGACATGTTTTTTTCTACTATTTTAGTCTATGGAGGTGAACATTTAAGGTTATATAGGGAAGTTAGATTCCTTCGTACTGTTTGTAGGTTTGATCAAGCAAAAAACCACCCTATCTATGCAGTAGATCAGGATTTTGGTTGCTTTCAGTTATCTTTACAAAATGCATCAAACACTCAACTTGCCATTGAAAATATAGTTTCCAAACCTAAAGTTATAGAATCAAATATCTAGAAACTTTATTTTGATGGCTCTTGCTCAAAAGAAGGAGTAGGAGCAAGAATTGTTTTAATTTCACCAAATAAAGAAAACATAACTCAATCATGTAAACTTGAATTTGAGGTCACCAATAATGTGGCTGAGTATGAGGCTTTTCTTCTTGGTCTTGATCTAGCTAGGAGTTTAAAGGTTCAAAACTTGAGTTTCTTTTCTCATTCTAAGCTTATAGTGAGCCAGGTCAGAAATATATGTCAAACTAAACACCTAAGGCTTAGGTCCTATAGAAATGAATCAGCAAACTCTTTCAAACTAAACACCCAAGGCTTAGGTCCTATAGAAATGAATCAGCAAGCTCTTTCAAACTAAACACGCAAGGCTTAGGTCCTATATAAATGTATCAACAATCTCTTTGAAAATCCCTGAGATAGTATTGTTAGAATACCAAATTGAAGTCAAGTATAGACCATCAATTCCTGATAACCTTAAACACTGGTAGATTTTTGAAGATGTTGAACAATTACAATCTTTTCCTAAATTCCTTTCTTGGGTTTTGTTATATTCTTTCCATGACAAGCCCATGTAGTAAACCGGGGGGTTAGAAAGGGGACCGAGCCACCACTTCGTTGCGTCGATTGCGTAGCAGGGGGGGTCACAGGGGGTTTGAGGGGTGCAAGTAACCCGAATGTATGTGGTCTGGGGTAGCGCCCCAAATTTTTTTGTTTTTGGACCCTATATTAGGTTGGGTGGACCTACCTATGGTTTTGTGCATGATTTTCGCACATGGTTTTGGATGCAATGGTTTGTAGTCCATGGTTTTGGAAACGATGGTTTTTGGTCCATGGTATTGGATGCTTCAGCATGTATAAATATGTATTGTAACATTGAAAGGAACATAATGAAAAATCAAGCTGGTAGTCTCGGTTTTAGGATCCAGGGGAAAATCTCTGTGTATATGTGTTGTATGTGTTATGCTCTCGCATTGTTTATTTTTCTATGTTCTTAGAATACGTATGCAGGTAATTTTTGTACAGGGTTAAAGCCTACATTTGGTATCAGAGTTGTTTTGGCTTCAAGGGGACGCCTTTGCTGCTGAGGGATTTCGCTTGGGCTTGTGGTAGACCCTGTTCAGTGGGAGATCTGTGAGATCGATTATGGTGGTGAAAGAAGATGGCAGACAGTGGAATGATAGAGATCGAGAAATTTAATGGTCAGATTTTTGAGTTTTGGAAACTCAATATGGAGGATCTGTTGGTGGATAAAGATTAGTGGATCACGGTAGATCTGGATACTAAACCAATGGGAGTGTCCGATGAAGAATGGAAGAAGTTTGATCGGAAGGCAAATATCACAATACGATTGTGTGTCTCAGATTCAGTATTGTTGAATGTATCAGGGGAAGCTACGACAAAGGCTTTGTGGGACAAGTTAGGGACATTGTACCAATCTAAGTCTCTGGTGAATAAATTTTTCCTACGGAAAAATCTATATAACTTGAGGATGAAAGATGGAGACTCGGTGACAGAACATCTAAACGCATTTAATACTATGGTAAGTCAGTTATTATCTATTGATATTAAAATTTCATATGAAGATAAGTGCATCAATTTGTTTTGTTCTCTACCAGATTCGTGGGATAGTCTGGTTATTGCAATAGGTAGCAATGCAACTGCCTTGTAGTTTGATGAAATAGTCTCATCCTTGCTAACGGAGGAGATGAGACGGAAAAATATGGAGAGCCAGAATGGTGATGCCTTGCCTGTACGAGGATGGTCCCAGAACAAAAAAAAAAAATAAGTCATCGAGTGGGAGATATAAATCTAGAGGGAGATCTAAATCTCAAGGAAAACCTGTAAAGGTGGTGTGCTGGAAATGCAGAAAGGAAGGGCACTGCAAAAGGGATTGTAAATCTAAAGCTCCTGACAAAGGAAAGGGATCTGATGATGCTCCTTCTGCAGAGGCGAAAACCACCTCAGATGAAGGTGGGGATGTGTACTTGGCTTCTTCAAGTACACATGTAGATCATGGGGCATGGTTGATTGACTCAGGTGCATCCTTTCACTTCACTCCCCATAGAGAGTTCTTCTGCGAGTATGAGAAATATGATGGTGGTGATGTCTTCTTGGGGGATGACAGGAAGGCTAGAACCATTAGTCGTGGAAAAGTAAAGTTGAAGTTGCAAGGTGGAAGGGTTAGAACACTTCCTGGTGTTCTGCATATTCTTGTATTGGCTAGAAATCTGATTTCTGTATCAAGCTGGATGATGAAGGTGTAAAAACATTGTTCAAGAAGGATACCTGCAAAATGGTTCGGGGAGCAATGGTATTGTTGCGGGGAGTTTGGATTGGAACTCTGTACAAGCTGCAAGGTAGAACTGTTATTGATGGGTGCAACAGTTCTGTGGTTCTTGAAAGTGGAGTAGAAAATCTAGTGGTCTCTAGAGAGAAGACCATGTTGTGGCATCAAAGGCTTGGACATATTGGAGAGAAGGGACTTTGAATACTTCATGGTAAACGTATGGTAGAAGGTATGGGTAATAGCTCTCTGGATTTTGATTTCTATGAAAATTGTGTATATGGGAAGCAGAATCGGGAGAGTTTCCCCTTTGGTGGTAAGAGGGTGAAACATATATTAGAGCTTGTGTAGAGTGATGTGTTTGGACCTGTGAAGGTTGCATCACTGGGTAAGTTTGTGTACTATGTATCATTTATAGATGACTTCTGAAGGAATACATGGATATATTTCCTTAAGAAGAAATCTGAAGTCTTTGACGGGTTTAAAGAATTTAAGGTTCTGGTGGAAAACCAGACAGAGAAGAAGATAAAGGTGCTAAGGACAAATAACAGTGGAGAGGTTTGCAGTAAGGAATTTGAAGAATTCTGTAAGAAGTGTAGTATAGCATGACAGAAGACAAGTCCATATACACCTCAGCAAAATGGAGTTGCAGAAAGAATGAAAAATACATTAATGGAAAGGGCAAGAAGCATGCTCAGTGGTGTCGGGTTAGGACAAGAATTTTGGGCAGAGGCGATGTGGACTGCATGTTACCTCGTCAACAAATCACCTTCATCAGCATTGGAATATAAGACTCCACAAGAGGTATGGACTGGTAAGAAACCTTCTCTTTCACATCTGAGAGTATTTGGATGTGATGCATATGTACATGTTCCAAAGGAGAAAAGAGCCAAGTTGGATAGTAAATCTGAAGAGTGCATCTTTATTAGGTATAAGGATTGTTTAAAGGGTTATAAGACTTGGAACTCAGTAACAAGGAAGGTTGTGTACAACTGAGATGTGGTGTTCATAGAGGTGAAAGATGTTATTAAACATGAAGTCCAACCAAAGGAACCTGAGAAGATAGTGTTTGAGCTAAAGGAGGAAGAATCAGATTCTACAGCAAAGGAAAAATCAAAAGATGAAGAGCCACAAACTTTGGGTGTGAGAAGATCAATTCGAGAAAGAAGGCAGCCAGAAAGGTATTTTCCATCTACTTTCTATTCAAATTTTGCTTTATCTATTACTGATGATGATACCAGAACTATGAAGGAAACAGTAAATTCAAAGGATGGAAAACTCTGGAAAGAGGCCATGGTTGATGAAATGGCATCTTTGCACAAAAATGAGGCTTGGGATCTGGTGGAGTTTTCAGCTGGAAGGAAACCCATTGGTAGCAAATGGGTGTTCAAGAAGAATACAAATGCAGAAGGAAAGGTGGAGAAATACAAAGCTTATTTGGTAGTAGAAGGTTATTTTTAGGTGTCGGGAATTGATTTTGGTGATATTTTTTCCCCTGTTTCCAAGGTAACTTCTATTAGATTACTTTTGTCTGTTGCTGTTACTTTTGATTTTGAGGTAGAACAAATGGATGTGAAGACAAAATTTCTTCACGGGGATTTGGAAGCGAAGATCTACATGAAACAACCTTAAGGTTTTGTGGTGAAGGGTAAGAAAGAACTGGTATGCAAATTAAAGAAGTCTCTATATGGGTTGAAACAATCACCAAGGATGTGGTATCATAAATTTGATACATTTATGTGGGGACTTGGCTTCACCAGAAGCAAAGTAGATCATTGTGTGTATTTTAAATTAGTTGGTGACCGTGTTATTTATCTGGTCTTGTATGTGGATGATATGTTGCTGGTTGGAAATGACAAAGAAATTATCCAGGATATGAAGACCCATTTTTCCTCCAAATTCGACATGAAAGATCTTGGTGTTGCAAACTATATTTGGGGCATGGAAATTAAAAGATATCGAACAAAGAGGAAGCTCTGGTTAAACCAGAGGAAGTATGTCGAGGCAATATTGTAGAGGTTTAATATGCAGGATAATAAATTGGTGAAAGTTCCTATTCCTGTAGGTGTAAAGTTATCTGCTGAAGAGTGTCCCAAGACGCAAGAAGAAGAAGAGGACATGTCCCGTGTTCCATATGCAAGTGCAGTCGGTAGCCTGATGTATGCGATGTTTTGTACTAGACCAGAAATTACACATACAGTGGGAGTATTGAGCAGGTTTATGTCAAAACAAGGGAAGGAGCACTGAAGATCAATGAAGCGAGTTTTCAGGTATTTGCGTGGCACTAGCAGTTATGGTTTGTGCTACCAAGGAAGACCAGGATTGGACAAAGTGTTGGATATTCGTGGCTTTGTTGATGCAAACTTGGCTGGAGATCTAGATCAAAGAAGATCTACAAGTGGGTATGTGTTTAACCTATTTGGAGGTGTAGTCAGTTGGATGAGTAAGAAACAATCTGTAGTGGCACTATGAACTACAGAGGTAGAATACATGGCAGCCACTCATGCAAGCAAGGAAGCAATTTGGTTGCAGAGATTGTGTTCAAGTATGGGGTTAGTATAGGGAGCTATAAGGATAGACTATGACAGCCAAAGTGCAATTTTCTTGGAAAAGAACCCCGCATATCATTCAAAGACAAAGCACATTGATGTTCAATATCACTTTTGTGAGGGATATGATAGAATGAAAAAAGGTGTTGCTGGTAAAGGTGGACACTTTAAAGAATACTGCAGATGCATTGACAAAATCTGTGAGCTCTGAGAAGTTCTCTTGGTGTAGAGAAACAATGGGCGTTGCAGGGCTGGATAAATGACTAAGCTCTCTTGTGGCCCCCTATGGAAAGAAAACAACAAGTGGGAGAATGTTGGGTTGTGTTATATTCTTTCCATGACTAGCCCACATAGTTAATCGGGGGGTTAGAAGGGGGCAGAGCCCCTACTTCGTTCTGCTGATTGCTTAGCGGGGGGGATCATAGGGGGTTTGAGGGGTGCAGGTAACCCCACTCTATGGGGTCCAGGTCAGCGCCCTAGGAAATTTTGTTTTCGGACCCTATATTAGGTTGGGCAGCCCTACCTATGGTTTTGTGCATGATTTTTCGCACATGGTTTTGGATGCGATGGTTTTCGGTACATGGTTTTGGATGCGATGGTTTTTGGTCCATGGTATTGGATGCTTAGGCATGTATAAATATGTATTGTAACATTGAAAGGAACATAATGAAAAATCAAGTTGGTAGTCCCGGTTTTGGGATCCAGGGGAAAATCTCTATGTATATGTGTTTTATGTGTTATACTCTTGCATTGTTTATTTTTCTGTGTTCTTAGAATTCCTATGCAAGTAATTTATGTATGGGGTTAAAATCTACATCATTGATGAATTCTAAAAGATGAAAATTAAAGGAAATCAAAACAATGTTCAAGAATCAAATCACGTAATCTAGAAACTTCATTCAGTCATAAAATTATTGATCACGATATCATCCAGTTATATAATAATTTAATTCTTAAAGTATTAGTTTCGTTGGAAAAAGCTATTTGATAATAATGATGTCTCTAAAAATCCCTTGTTTAACCCTCCCGAAGAAGAAATTGAAGAATTCAATATTGGGACTTTGGATGATGTGAGAAATATTAAATTGTCATCAACATTACCTTTGGATGTAAAAATAAAATACTTGAATCTTCTTAAAAATTACAAAGATGTTTTTGCCCTGTCTTATAATGAGTTAAAAACTTATGATACATCTTTGATTGAGCATAATGTTCCCTTGAAACCAGAAGAAAAACCATTTCAGCAAAAAATAAGAAGAATCAATCCCATACTACTTCCAACCATTGACAAAGAACTTAAAAAGTTGCTTAATTCTCATATCATAGTACCTTTAAGGTATTCTAATTGGGTAGCCAACATAGTTCCTGTCAGAAAGAAAAATGGTGAGATTAGGCTATGTGTAGACTTACAATATCTAAACAAATCATCTTTAAAGGATAATTATCCATTGCCCAAAATGTATTATCTACTTCAAAAAGTCTCAAGAGCAAATAGGATTTCTATGCTAGATGGATTTTCTGGTTACAGCCAGATCATGGTAAGTCAAGCTGACCAAGACAAAACTGCTTTCACCACACCTTGGGGTACATTTATGTATGTTAGAATGCCATTTGGGTTAACCAACGTTGGAGTCACTTTCCAGAGAGCCGTGGATCTAGCATTTGTAGGTAAAACATCTGAATTTACTGTCATTTATTTAGATGATTTAATTGTTTTCTCTGATTCTGATGAAAATCATTTAAAACACTTGAGTAAGGTTTTTGACAGGTGCAGGAAATTTGGCATATCCATCAATCCGAAGAAATCTTTATTTGTTGTAAAGGAGGGGAAATTACTAGGGCATATAATCTCCAAGGAGGGAGTTATAATTGACCCAAAGAGAGTTTCAGCTATTCATACCCTATCTCTACCAAGGAATAAGAAAGAGATACAAATCTTTCTTAGAAAGATCAATTTTCTCAGAAGGTTCATCCCAAATTATGCAGAGATAGTTAAGAATATAACTGATATGCTAAAGAAAAACAATGAAGTGAAATGGACAGTTCTCACTAGATATGCTTTTGATAAGATCAAAAAGGCTATATCTGAGGCCCCTACATTAGCTAGCCCTAATTATTCTTCACCTTTTAGCTTATTTTCTTTTGCATCCGAGGCAACCTTAGTTGTTGTACTTTTATAGAAGAACATAAATGGAGATGACCAGCCTATAGCCTTCTTTTCCAAAGTTATGAGGGATGCTGAACTTAGGTATGATATTATTGAAAAATAAACTTATGCCTTAATTCAAGTCCTCAAAAACTTTATAACCTATGTCATGCATTCACACATTACACCTTATGTCCCTAATATTTCTGTTAGAGCTATTTTGTCCCAGCCTGATACCAATGGAAGAAGAGGGAGGTGGATTGCTAAAATCCTTGAATTTGACCTTGAAATTAGACCACAAAGCTAGTAAAAGGCCAAGGCTTGGAAAAATTGTTGGCTGAATCCAACTGCAAAGTATTGGGAATAAAGTTGGTTTCTGAAATTTCATCAGGGGAGAATCCACAATAACCTTCCTTAACATCAGGGGAGAATCCACAAGAACCTCTTCCTTCAAATCAAGCCATTCTTGTTCACATAGATCAGAAATATCTACTCTATAATTGGTATTATGATATTGTGCAGTTCCTTAGGGATTTTCAATGTCCAGTTGATCTTAACTTGAAGCAGTGTAAAGTCCTGAAGCTTAAAGCAGTAAAATATTGCATTATCAATGATAATCTATACTACAAAGACCCTCTTAATATCCTTCTTCTTTGTTTAACTAAAAATGAAACAGAGGGAATTATAGATTAGTTTCATTAAGGGTTTTGTGGTGGACACTATGCCTGGAGAGAAACAGTCTACAAAATTTTAAAATCAGGTTTCTATTGGCCCACACTTTTCAAAAAAGTTGGAGCAAGAGTAAGAAGTTGCAAACCATGCCAACTTTTTGCAGGAAAACAGAAACTATCAGGACTTCCTTTGGTTCCAGTGTTGGTTCATGCTCCTTTTCTACAATTGGGATTGGACTTTATAGGGGAAATTCATCCACAATCAAACAATCAAAATAGATGGGTTTAAACTGATATAGACTATTTTACCAAGTGGGTAGAAGCTATACCTGTTAAAAATGAAACTGATATTGTTGTCATTAAATTTCTTGAAGAAAACATCCTATCAAGATTTGGATGTCCTCAACGGATTGTTACAAATAATGCATCATCTTTCAATAGTGTTAAAATGATTGAGTTCTATCAAAATTATTTAATCCTATTACACCATACTATCCACAGGGTAATGGGCTAGGAGAGTCTTCCAACAAGAGCTTAGTTAAGGCCATTAAGAAGACCCTTGAAGACCATAAAAAGAGTTGGGACAACCATCTAATCCTTGAAATTTGGGAAAATATAGTCTCTCCTAAGAGATCAACAAGAAAGTATCCTTTCCAATTAGTTTATTGTAAGGAAGCAATTTTTCCTACTCATTTAGCTTTACTCGTTAGGAGATTCCTTCAGGAATACTATGAAGAAAAAGATGATTTCTCAACAAGGATTAATCAAATTATTGAGTTGAATGAAGATAGGGATGAAATTCAGTACACGATAAGGAATACCAAAACAAGATGAAAGAACTGTCTGACAGAAAGGCTAGAGAAAGAAATTTCAAGAAAGGTGACCTAGTGATTAGGTGGGATACAAGGAGAGAAGATAAAGGCAAGCATGCAAAATTTTACAACCTTTGGTTTGGTCCATTTAGCATTGCAGAAGTGAAAGGGAACAATACATTCATCCTACAGAATCTAGAAGGAGAGTATTCCTGATTGTCAGTCAATGGGAAATACTTGAAACATTATATTTAGTATTAATTTTTCATTCATTCATTCATCATTTGTAAATATCCAGAGAGTTTATTTTAATTTTGAATAATTTGCAAGTGAGTATTTGTGTAGAGTCCAAGGACTGTCTTACCTTGACACCCTTTTTGCCTTCCTATTCCCCCATTGATTCCTTCCATTTCCCTCGAACCAATTCATCAAGCATGTTGCATGATAACATGGTCAACCCCAAAGTCAACTGCAAGATTATTGTCGGGACAGAGTTCGAGTTTTCACAAAATCTTATTGATTTGCTTTCCCAAATATCAAATTGTTTGTTTAGCGATATATTTTGATTGAAATAAAGATATTTAGGCTTGAAATTCTCACACTGTTATTTCGAGAAGTATTATAAAAACTATCGTTGCTCTGTGTTTTCGGGGCGCGCCGATTTATGTATTTTTTTAGAACAATTTGTTAAGACTCGTTTGCAAGTAATAGACTTGGTTTTTTGTTTTCTATATGTTGCATTAATTGGAGATTGTCGACTTATTTGTGGAGGGCCCCTATGACCAGTACAGGTCTTTAACCGATTGCACTTAGATTTCTTTTATTACTTAATCATAGATGCTCTGTTTTGTGTGTTGAAATGCAGTATGATGAATTCACCATTGAATCATTGTATGCATAAGAAATTTCCTTTGCTTTATACCTAGCTTAACTCTATCATTTTATTTGCTTTTTATCTGGTACAATGTGACCATTTTCATTTGCTTTCTATTTAATGTAGTTCAACTGTTTCATTTCATAGCATAGATGCTTTTCAAAATGTCTTGTTTGGATGAAGTTGAATAAGTAAAAGAGTGAGAGCCTTTTCCTTAGCAATTAAGTTCAGACATTATTCATTTACATTTTGATAGATTAGATCTCTCCTGCACATAGTAAATTAGATTTGGCTGCAGCATAAAAATTGAAGACAAAACTCCAAAACAATCTAACACAAGTAAAGTCTAGAATTTCTCTCATATCATCCATATACTAATTCAATAGAGAATAAGTCCTAAGAAGACTAGCTAACAACTTTAGGGATCAATACATTAATATAATCAACAATACCATCTCCACACTAATTCTAAAGTTTATACTCTAATAGGAACATACCGACATCAAATAACTTCTAGCACATATAGTGCACCTGTGCTTCATTAGCATACTTTCCCTCGTCGATAATTTATGATTGACAATTTAAGGACATTAAATTGGCCAAACATTTTGGTGCCGTTACTAGGGAAGTACAAATAGAAGTTAAGAAAAAAAGTCATTAATTCAAAACATGATATTCGTAGGGATAGAGACTCTAGAGGTAGATTTGTGGGACGACGAAGAAGTGTAATTCCCACAAATGCACTCACTTCACAATGATTTCGAGATTCCACACCACCTACTCAAACCCGAATCTCGTTTATAGGTCGACAAAGACTTCCTAAAGTCTTAAGATCAGAAATACAATCCATAACTTCACCTACTTCATCTAAAAGCTATAATTGAATAAAATCCTACATCCCCAACTACAGGAGTAATTTTTCTATCCTCCACTGGTGAACAAATTTTGGGAGAAGAATTAGAAGTTCCTAGTAAAGAGGGGGAGCATGAAACTTATTTTTAACAACCATTAATAGAAGAACCAAAAGAATTAGAAGAACCCTATATTAGTTTTGATGAATCTATCATGGTTGAAGAAAGGGAAGGAGAGGTACACAATGTCAATGGTGAGGAAAATAGGATTGAAGGAGGTAGAGGTATAGGTAAAGGAGGAGGTGGAGATAGGAATAGAGGAGGGGGTAGAGGTATTGGAAACCAAGATCCTTTTGGATTTCCTATTCTTGATGAAGATACAACCCTCACAATGAAAAATATATCACCCTCAATTCTTCCTAATTTCCACGGAAAAATAAATGAATACCCAGAGACATTTCTCTTCCAATTTGAGGTATTATGCAGATCATATGACTATCTACATGATGCCCAAAAACTAAAATTCTTCCCTGTTACATTAAAGGACTCAACATTAAAATGGTTCATGAATCTAGGAGTGCATTCTATAACAACATGGGGACAAATGAAAGATGATTTCTTAGGAAAATAGAGAGGTTATTGTATGTCTAGCGACCTTAAAGATGAAGTCTTCAAAATGACACAAAAGGAAGATGAAAATCTTGAGGATTTAGTAGAAAGATTTGTATACAATGTTAAAAGAGAAAAAATGGACAATTTGGATGAGGAAACTTTAAAACCCCTCCTGCTCAAAGCTATTACATATGAATGGATCGATCTCCTTAACCTAACTAGGAAAGGAGATTTTTCTCAATGACCATTTGTAGATATTTTTTATTTATGTGTACATATCTCAAGGGGTAAAGCACGAATTGGAAGGAGTCCTAGAGACCCTCTCTTATCAAGAATTAATAAATCTACAGTTGGGATAGTCAGCAAGGTAGAACTAGGAAGTTTTATTGATACCTTTAAGACATATATTTTAGGGAGCCTAAGTGAGTAGATAGACACCCTTAAAATACAAAAAAAAAGCAAAATTCTAAAAATGTTGCATTATCTATTTTCTGTCCTAAATGTCGAAAGAAACATGCTCTAAGAGAGTGTCCCTTAGATTCAAAATCCATAGAAACTTGTGTCGTATGTGCAAATAATCATTATACGAAGGAATGTCCTTATTTACCAGGTCTCAAGGCTGTATTTAATGATGAAGGAATACCAGAACAAGTAGACCCTCTTTACTTTATAGCCAATATACCATGGCAAAACCCCCAACCAAATCAACCACAAGGGTTCAGACCACAACTATTTTCTCAGTCTTCACAAAATAATTGGAATCCATCTTGGCAGCCTTGGGCTCAGTGACAATCACAATATTGGAATCAAGGACGGAAAAATCCTTATTGGGCTTATGCTCAATATCAACAATATTCACCATCCTATCTTCCACCACAATTTATACCCCAATCTAATCAAATTCCCCAAGCTAATCAATTGCCGTAAATTCAAGTTCAGAATCAAAACCCAAAGCTCTCCCTACCATTTCCACAAAAACCAAATCAATTGCCCACTCAACTGCTTCCGAATCCTAAAAATAAAATACCACAACAACGTGTGTACAACATGGAAGGGAAGAATCCTCAAACTTATGTAATAACTCCACTAGATCTAAATAATGTCCAATTAAGGTTTGGAAGAGTGTTACAGATAAAACCCCTTGTTGTCATACAGGAGACAAGACCAAATCTTCAAAAAAAAAAAAAAAACCAATCAGAAGAAGGAGAGACCTCTCTCCCTCAAAAAGAGAATAAACAAACAGAAAATGTTCCAATAAATACTCCCATCATATAACAACCATCGGTATCAATTAGACCACCTTTCCCTGAACAGTTGAAAATTTATGAAGGAGTAGAAAAACCAATTATCTTGCCTGATTACAATATGATGGACGAATTGAGAAATGTTTGTATCAAGATTCCTTTATTACAAGCCATAAAAGAAATACCAATCTTTGCGAAAACAATTAAGGAACTAAGTACCCAAATATTAGGAAGGAAAATAAAAAACATAAAAATAATTCAATTAGTCAAAAAAATTGCAGGCATTATGATGGGGAAGACGACAATTCAAAAATATTTAGATATAGGAAGCCCCATTGTAAACATTCACATCAATGGAACCAAAATACCAAACACATTGATTGATCTAGGAGCAGCCATAGACATAATGAGTAAACAAGTTATGGACACACTTAGGCTTCCTAACCTTCAATACACACCAACCTTATTACAATTAGCAGATAGGTCTATGATTAAACCTGATGGTGTGTTGGAAGATGTTTTTGTATCCTTAGATTCTTGGGAATATCCTGTTGATTTCATGGTCCTAACACCCAAGAATAATTCAGGAGGACATCCATTAATCCTAGGAAGGCCTTGGTTAGCCATATATGATGCTTTCATCGATTGTGGATTAGGTGACATGTTTATCTCAGATGTAAATTATACAAAAAAAATTACATTATACCCTCCTGCAAGGACAACAATAGACATAGAGAATGAATAATGGATAGATGATGAAGATGATATACAACCTATTTTTTACTACTGAACAAGAGAGGAAGACCAAATTTTAAACCTACTAGAAAATAATGAATCTTCCCCACATTATGATCATAGTTGAAATGAGTATCACTCATCTAAACAGGTATCATTTCTCTCCATGGAAACATTTGGGAATTCTTTGATAGATATATTTCCAGGTAAAATCTAGAATGTTAATGAAAACTTGGAAGAATTACAAAATAATCAATTGCTAGAAGTTTTACAGAAATATTCTTCTTCTTTTGCATGGGAATACATTGATATGAGAGGGATTGATCCTAAAACTTGCATACATCATATCTACCTTGAACAGAGTACAATACCAATTAGACATCGTTCCAAAGAAAAACAGAAAATGGAGAGTATGCATCGATTATAAGGAATTTAATAAAGCAACATTAAAAGATTACTTTGCACTACCTTTCATAGATCAGGTCTTAGACACATTAGCAGGAAAAAAATATTTTTCCTTCTTGGACCGGTTCAGTGGATATAACCAGATTCAAGTAGCCCTTGAAGATCGAGATAAAACCACATTCACTTGTCCATGGGGAACTTATTCTTACCGAGTACTTCCCTTTGGATTATGCAATGCTCCAGCAACATTCCAAAGAGAATTCCTCAGAATTTTCTTTGATCTTATTCACAATTGTGTGGAAGTGTACATGGATGATTTCACAGTTTCTGGGGATTCTTTCAATGAAGCACTGGAGAATTTAGAAAAAGTAATAATAATATGTAAAGAAACAAATCTCTTGTTAAGCCATGAAAAATGTTTCATGATGTTTAAAGAAGGAATTGTTTTAGGTCACCATATTTCAGGAGAAGGAATTAAGGTGGACTCATCTAAAGTTGAGGTCATTGCTAAGTTATCAATGCCAAATTGTCAATGAGATTTTAGAAGTTTTCTTGGTTTTACTGGATATTATAGAAGATTTATAGAAAACTTCACAAAAATTGCATCTCTGCTTTTTAAATTACTTACAAAGAACTGTGAATTTAGTTGGGATTCTGAATGTCAAGCTGGCTTTGAAACTTTGAAAAAAGAGAATTTCTAAAGCACCTATCTTAAAAGGACCTAATTGGAAATTTCCTTTCCATATCTCGACGGATGCTTCAGATTCAGCCTTATGAGTTGTGTTAGGACAAAAATATCGGACTCCTTATGCAATGATCTATTATACTAGTAAAAATTTAACTCCTGTAGAGTTGAATTACACTGTAACTAAGAAGGAATTTTTAGTTTTAGTTCATGCCATTAACAAGTTCAAACATTACATAACTGGATATGAAAATTTTGTTCACACAAACCATTCTTCCATTAGATACCTAATGAATAAACCAGTCACTAATGGAAGAATAACCAAATGATTCTTACTGTTGCAAGAATTCAACATAACCATTCTAGATAGGCCCCGAAAATAGAACACAATTATCGAATTTTTATCTAGAATTCAAAATGATAATAATGATCAACCTATAGAGGATAAATTTCCTAATGAATATCTTTTTGCAGTATCTACTAAATCACCTTGGTATGCAGATATTGCTAACTATTTAGCTACAGGAAAAATTCCATTTCATTTGTCTCCTACAGAAAAGAGGAGAATAGTCCATAATATCACATCTATTCATGAATAAATGAAGACTTATACAAGACAGGACCAAATCTCATCATCATAAGATGTGTTCGAGAGGATGAGATACCAGAAATACTTAAAGCTTGCCATGATGAGCCATGTGGAGGACATTTTTCTAACAAGAGAACTAGTTATAAAATCTTACTTTTAGGATATTATTGGCCTTCCATTTTCAGGGACACCAAGGAATATGTTAAGAGATGTGATAGCTAACAGAGAATGGGAAAACCCACTCTTTCAAATGAAATGCCACTACAACCATAGGTACTCATCGAACCATTTGAAAAGTGGGCACTAGATTTTGTTGGACCAATCAACCCACCTTCAAAGCAAAAGAGATATATTCTGGTATGTACTGATTATGTCACTAAATAGGTATAAGCTAAAGCACTTCCTTTTGCTACTGAAAATGTTATAGTTTCATTTCCTTCTGAGGATATTTTCACTTGTTTTGGTGTTCCAAGAGAAATTGTAACATATCAAGGAACATAGTTTACATCCATATTAGTGCAGAATCTTGTGGAGCAGTACAAGATCAAACATCGGAAGTCCAGTCCATACCATACACAAGCCAATGGAAAAGTTGACTCTACAAATAAGGTGATTGAAGCAATCCTTACCAAGACTGTAAATTTACAGAGAAAAGAATGGGTAAAAAAGCTTCCAAAAGCTTTATGGGCCTATAGAACTACATGGAGAAATACTACAGGACATACTCCCAATGAACTTGTTTATGGGAAGCAGGTCTTACTTTTGATAGAGTTTCAGATCCAGACCTATAAAATAGCAGTCTAGTTAGATCTTGACTTATCAGAAGAACAGAAGAAAAGGATGAGACAACTTAGTGAGCTTGATGAAATCAAACAAGAAGCCCTCCAAAGAACTAGCCTAGTTCAACAACAGAGATCTAGATGGCATGATAAGTACATTAAAGAAAGAAAATTTCATCGAGGAGATTGGGCATTACTCTTTGATTCGAAGTTCAAAAATTTTCAAGGAAAATTCCAAACCCACTAACTTAGACCTTATGAAGTTGAAAGTGTCTTTGAAAATGGTGCAGTTAAAATCAGGACTATCGATGAACAGAAAATTCCTCTTTTAGTAAATGGACATCGACTCAGACTTTACCAGAAGCCATTAACAAAAAAAGAATTTGTCAAAATGTTCCAAGATAATTCAGAACTAAAGATGGTCAAGAAGAGTTCTTCTTCTTTTCCACCTTAGAAATTTTACTCAGTTTTACTTTAAAATATATATATATATATATATATATATATATATATATATATATATATATATATATATATATAATAAAAAGAAAATTAAAAAAAAAGTATAAGCATGAAAACCAACATGTTGTTGGCATGTTTATATAGAAAATTTGAAGTGAAAACCAATTTTTGTTGGCACTTTAAATTTTCTTTTCAAAATAAAATAACAAAGTTATTTTATTAAATTTTTTTCTCAGCTGCAGAATCAACAACTTTATGCAGCTCGGACAAGTTTCTGTAGCTAAGAAGAGCTTTTGCAACCTAATAAAAAAATTTGAATCCTACCTAACAGGGACGCTTGGTGATTTGAATTGAAGGATAATTGACAGAGAAAAGTACCTCCAAGAGATTTCACAACAACAAATAAGGTTAGAAAAGTAAATCAAAGGTATGTGATATTTTAATTTAGCAATAGGGATTGATATATTGCATATATGACTAAGAGGACATAGTACTGCCAAAAATTAAACAAAATCATTGCATTGTTAGATCTAAGACTATTGTGATCCATCAATTTAGAGAAAGGTCTTTCAGATTAATCACATCGTAAGGAAGGATTGGGTCAATGTTTCGAACCAACTAATGTGGTTCATCCTCAGGACAAGGTGAGAAAGCAATCGATCTGAGAGAATAAATAGCATGGATGCATCATTGTCCAGTGTTAGTTGTTTAAAATTAGCCATTGGTGAAATAAAATCAATTGGTTAATTTTTAGCTGTTATGTAATAAATAATTATTTATTATCGAGAAAGTCACAACTTATTAATTAAATAATAATGTAATCTAATAGAATGATATTAAAGGCAAGGTTTGACATAGACAATGGGACTTAGGAGGAAAACTAGATGTTGAATAGTAATATTATGTAGGAAACTAGTTATGATTAATTTATATAATAATAATATTAGGTAAAAACTTGTGTGATGAATAAGATGTTAAGTGGTAAATATATTCAAGATTAAATTATAATATTAATAGTGAAAAACCATTGGTTATAATAAAAACAATTAATGTCTAAGGTAATAAAACTAGGTAGAAACTAGTTGTTATGTAAGGAATTAGATGTAGGGTAATAAATAAGCGGTGATAATATTACAATTAATTCATATAAAAATTCAAATAATATACAAGGATATTTTATAATATTCATATTCATTTCAGATAATAATATTCAAGCATAATTTATAGTATTAATAGCTAGAGACTAGTGGTTAGGATATAAATGGGTTATTGATTTATTAATTCAAATGGGTAATAATTAATTTTTTTATAATATTATGACCTAAACTAACTATTTAAAAAGATTAAAACCTATATTAGATCTAGATATATTTCATAACCTAAACTTTAAGAACTAAACTTTATCAAAACCACAAAGAGGGCTAAAAGCAAGAGGAAAGCTTCATTATTGAAGGGAGGAAAGCAAAGAAGGAAAAACCAACAGCAGGAGGAGAGAGAACACCAGAAACGAAGAAAGAAAAGGGGAAGGAGAGGGCAGAAGAGCTAAGGGGCGAGAGCTGGAATCCAGCTCCTACTTAATTTCCAACCATCATCCCTATTAAGGTTTTTGGCATGCCTCTCAATCTCAATCGCTCCATTGAGCTTTCTGTGAACAATGTAAACTTTGAAACGGGAACTGATATTGTTACCTGTTTCGTAGAGATAGCAAAAAGGTGACCTGATTTTGAAAAGGGGTGATGTAGAACGAACATGTTTTTTTAGAGGATAGTTTTTGGCACTTTAATTTTTTATGTACATTACGTTTTAGAATCATTTTAAAATAGTAGTGATTTTCATGCTGATTTAAAAAAGTGAGTATTCTACATCACCCCCTTTTTTTAAAAGACCCGTTTTTTGGCTTTAAATTTTCTAATGTATAAAATGTAAATAATTATTTTGTAAATTTGATCATTTTTGAAGTGGTCATTTTCTTCACATTTTAGTGAGGTTTTTATTGTTTTGCATTTTTAAATTAGGAGGTCAATATTTAGAATTTTCGATATTCTACATATTTATACATCCTTAATTAATTTTTCAATCCACATGAAATAATTGTTTCTAAAAACAATATTTTTTAACAATGGACATAAAAATAACCATTTTTAACATAAATATAACTAAAAAACTACACATTTTGATAACTTTTTGCTAGAATTGACATGTCAAAATCCCAATTTTTATACGATAATTTTAACTAAAAATGGTAAAATAATAGTTTTTTTTTATGAATTTCATGTCAAAAATAATAATAATAATCAATTTTTTTCAAAAAATAATGATTAACTTAAAAATCAATGCTAAAATCACATATTACAAATATTGAACATATAACAACCCTAATTGAGTGTTTATTCTTCTCATAAAATGTCAAATTCAAAACATTGCAAAGCTTGATTTACAAGCATAACTTAAATTCAATCAACAATGTCACGTAATCCAAACTTTTTATTTTCTAGAGTTTCATCATTGTCTTCTTCCACAATATTTTCTGTTTCATTTTGCTCATATTCCTCTTCTAATGGGTCTTTGATGTCTATGAATATCCTAATGTATGTCTTTCCAAACATTCCATGTAATGGTGGTTGGGGTTCCTTTGCCTTTTTTTCCCACGTGATTCACTAAAGTCCCCTTTATTCAACCCAATTTCTTGCATTGCATCTGGAAGAAATTGAAGAGCATTAATTCTTTGCTGAATGAAATTGCACTGTACTGGATCTTTCTCAATTGCAATGCAATTTCTTCCTTTTTGAAGGCAACATGCTAGTGTTGTAATTAATTATCAAGCACAAAAGAAATAATAAACTAAATTAGTACAATGACATATTAATTAAAAAATAACATATTGAAATTCAATTCCATATAATAAAACTTACCCGAGCCAGAAAATAAATCCAGAACCCAATCTCCTTCATCCGAACAAATGTCTATAAGATAGTTAATCAATAATTGTGGTTTTTGATAAATGTTAAGTTCTATCTCTCCTTTTGCTTCTTTGTCTTCATACATTAGTTTTCTCACAATAGCATCATAAGTCAGTATTTGGCTATGACTCTTTTCGTCTACCTGATTAAAAATCATAGACATATGGCTATCATCTTTTGCCCAACTATCAATATGAATGAACTTACAATCATTTATAAATTGTTGATCTTCATTGTTAAGAAGATTTGGCTTTTTCCTGTAATATGAAATAGTAAAAGTTGAATTAACTTGTACATAAATAAATTTTTCAACATTAATCAAATATACATTTTAAACGTCTTACCATGTAAGCTTCATCCTTGAATTTGTTTTCCCCTTGAAGCTTGACAATATCAATGCCAATTGTGTGTCTGAATGAAATGTCACAAATCTCCATAATGGTGATGACGTGACTTCTACAAATCCCGCAACCACTTTACTAAAAGCTTGATAAATATAAGGATCACTATCATAGTCAATATTTGGAATATTGAAAGCATGGGGAATATTTGCAATGACTAGGGCATAATCCCTTTTAGGTATGAGTTTACCAATGTTTTCACAGTCGCCTTGTATTAATTGATATTGAATAGTGTCTAGCCCATTCCAAATGAAATGATTAAGACTTGGATCAAGTTGAACATTCTTAATACGTTTCTTTTTTATTCTTTCGATCTTTATTTTTTCAATAAAGGTTTTGAAACTATCTGGCGCTCCATTATCATCCTTTCTCATCTTTTATAAAATAAACAAATATATGTGTAAGTTATAAATTAAAAATAGTACACAGGTGAATAAAAATGAATGTATAAATCAAGATACCTTTTTAAATGCAAGATAAAAAGCTTTTAATGTTGATGTAGAACTTGAATCTGGATAGTTGCGTACAACATCATCCCAACTATCTTCATTCAACAATCTAACCATATGTTCTTGATTTTTCATATAAAATTTGACTGCATAGATAAAGTAACAAAAAGTTAATATAATGATATGTATAACAAGTACTACGAAGAACAACATGTTTTATTTAAAATATAATTATAATCTAGAAATAAATAAAAATAATTCAACAAACTTACTTTTGAAATTCTTCAGATATTTCCTCCAATGATAATTCCCTTGACCTCACATGAGATAATATTGTTTTGACAATTTCATCCTCTTTCACTCCTTGCATCACCCTCCAAGGTGTGATAGTCATATCGTCTGGAAGCTGCTTCATTTCAGGAGCTAATTTACTATTGCCACATATCAATGGCTTAGACTTTTTTACCTTCTGGTTTTTAATGGCAATGTCTTCCCACATGGTAAAAATCTCATCAATCAACTTCCAAACATCTCCAATTCTAAATGCCAATTGGAAAATGTTATCAACACCTCTGAATAAATCACTATGTTTGTTTCCTTTTCCACCTTTTGAATTTGTTTTCTCTTCAATTTGATATCCTATTTCCATACAACATTCCTTTTGGAAATCTGCAGTAACATTCATCCTATCCCCACCACATTTTTCTTCAAATTCACTATGAATAAATCTAACCCTTTGTATGAAAGTCATAGACATCCTATATTCATTGTCTGAATTATGATCCCATGCCACTAACTTTGCTTCTGTATCTGATAAACTAGCATAAATGATACATTTCATTGTTTCAAAATGTGGGTTATTAGGATATTCATCCATCAATTGTCTTTGAGCTTCTACAGAATGGTTCCCCCCAAGCACATAATAATTGTATTCAAAACATGACTTATCAAATGCTTATTTGTTGGGAACTTGAAGTGGATCAACAAGAAGCACATAACTAACCACATGAGCATATGGATTATACCTCATCAATGTCTTCAAGTTGTGAACATGTAGATGATGTGGCTTTCTAACTTGATATTGACATTGTCCTTCACTTGCTTTATAGGTTTGCCTGACATTAAGCTGAAATGTGCGACCACCATCAATTAAGTTCCTCTTTGTCAAATTCTCTCGAATGACATTTTGTTTTGTTTTGATAATGCCATCCTCTAAATCAACGCCTGGTGTAATGATTTCTCTGCTTTCTTTTGAAGTTTCACTAGGTTCTTGGCTGTTGGTAATGACTGCTTCAAAATTTTCAGCGTTACTTTTCTTGGTCATAACATTCCCAATAGATTTATTCTTGGGCATTGTTACTTTTGGTTTTTTATGGCTCTTCTTAGTTCCAATGTCATCTTCAGTAATGACAACATATGCTTCACTGTCAATTTCAACTTCATCATTCTCAAAACTAACTTGTTTACCCTTGCTAGATTTATCCACTAGAGGCCTTTTTTCCGATTCTTTGGATGTAGTTTTGTAGCATCATCAATTACTACATTTTGCATATTTTCCATATCTTCTTCTGACACTGAGTAAAAACTGCTGACAACTTTCATGATATCATGCTCTATGAAATGAATGCCTCCCAACCTAATTGAACAACTTTCAACAAAATTCTGCCAAACAAAATATCATATGTCAATAAAAAACAAAGCTAAAAAATATAGCGAGACACTTTCAAGAATGCAAAATACAAATATAAATAACAATACTTATGATGTTTTGTGTCATCTCATTTATGATTTGTTTACACAACTTTGTAGATACCTCTCTCGTGTCATACAATGAATATGATAGTCGGTATTTAATCCTTTCATGTGACTTGGGAGCCTTTGTAAGTATGTAAACAACTTCAGTGTCTAGTACTGAACACATATCTATGACTCTTCCCATCACCTCAAAATTTCCATTATCATTCTGTATATCAATATATAGATATATATTCACATTTGTCCTTTATTTTTCTTTCACATACCAGATTCTTGATGGAAATTTCACTTCTTTCGAATTCTTCCAGTCTGAAATCATCTTCTTATCACTTGAAAGATTTGTAGTCATGAGCTCAGGTGGAGTTCGTTCACCAATGTTTCTTGAAGATGCACCTTTAAGAGTCTTTGGTCCAGAAAGATTCACTGAAATTCTCTTTGATGCCATTTTCCTGAAAAATAGAAACATATAAATCAGTAAATAATAAAAACATATTAACTTAAATTAACAATGAAAATATATCATAAATTTTTTATTTGTATGATCAACAATCGCCCCACCGACCGCCCCTCACATTCCAAAAGGGCATGCATTAACATTCTAGTGTAAAAAAAGTAAATCACGAATAAAACATTTCAAAATTAACTATATATATATATATATATATATATATATATATATATGAAATGTCAATTTTTTTTAATAAGTACAAAAAAAATATGTAATGGCGCCTCACCCCAACCCCTCAGTGCCCCAGGGGCACCCACCCAGCCCCCCCTATGGGCGCCCACGCAGCTCCGCCCCCGCCGTGCCCCTGCGGCCCAACCCTCCCACCACACCCTCAGGTGCCCTCATCCACCCCCCCGCTTGGACGCCCTCACAACCCCATGCACCCCAACCCTCCCAAACCCCCCCCCGCCCGGCCCGAGCGTCCTCACCAGGCACCCCACCTGGGCGCCCTCACCCGGCACCCTGCCCGGACGCCCTCGCAACACCCCCCCGGACGGCACGGGCAGCCTTACCCACCAGCTCACCCCAACCCTCCCAACCCCCCCTTGGCGACCCAGGCGCCCCCTACCCAACCCCCCCGCCCGGCGCGGGCGCCCACACCCACCCGTCCCCCCCAACGCCCCCTCGGCCCGGGTGCCCACATCCACCTGCCCCCCCCCCCCCCCCCCCCGCCACAACCCCCCCACAACCCCCCCAACCCCCCCAACACCCCACGGCCTAGGCGCCCTCACCCACAACGCCCCCCCAACGCCCTCCCCAACCTGCCCAATCCTCCCCCCCATCCCTCGACCCGGGTGCCCTCAGCAGACCGCCCGCCCGGCACCTTCACTCGCTACCCCGCCCAGGCGCCCTCACCCACTCCCCTGCCCGGCGCCCACGCCCGCCCGACCCTCCCGGTGCCCTCGCCCGCCCGACCCACCCAGCGCCCTTGCCCGCTCGACCTGCCTGGCGCCCTCACCCGCCTCGTCCGCCTCACCCGCCTGGCGCCCTCGCCCACCCGGCGCCCTTGCCCGCCCAGCGCCCTTCACCCGCCTCACCCGCCTGGGCACCCTCACCCGCTCCCCTGCCCAGGCGCCCTTGCCTGCCCGACCCGCCCTGTAAGGCCTTCGTGCAGCAGGGCGACGACGGGCGATCGTGCACGGGCGCGGGTGAGAGCGCGGACGGGCGCGCACGCGTTCAACCGATGTGCGACGGAGCGCGGAGGAAATGCGACAATCCTACGACACTATGCGACATAAAATGCGACGATAATATAAACACATAATTCAACTAAGTGTGGGAAGCGTATCACACATATATGCGATGGAGAAAATACTTGAAACCGACTTGTAATATGGAGATATGTGTGGGCATACGTGAGCACTTGTGGGGTCGGCCATGGGGCTACACACCCCCTTAACTCATACATATGATGCATATAAGTGTATGGAGCATGAGGCTCATAAAGACCAACAAACTCTCTCATGGTCTACGCATAGAAGGGGTAAAAAACTGCGAAGGGTAAAAGATGATACGCATATCTCATGCGTAGTCCATCTAGAGTGCAGTTTTGGTATTTTTATGCCGGTTGAAGTGTAGAGGTTCGGGTTATGCATGCAGGACTTGGTGGGAAGGTTGAGTGGCTCGGGTGAGCACTCCTTCTTGTGCAAGGGTGCACACGGTTATAAAGCAGGTTGGTTATATTGTAAAATTTGGTTAAGTGTGAGACTTGGTTCGGCCAAGACACACTTGTGTTGTAAATCTGATATTCTTAATAAAACTGTCGGGCAGACTCACATTACGGGGAGTTGCCCCTCCCCTTTATACTTGTTTGCAATTGTTGTTGTTCTCAGTTAATTGGATATGGATAATGAATGAGTATGGGCTTCATTAAAGTATAAAGGATAATGCTTTTACTTGGTTGCGAAACACAAACTAAGTATGTTAATGTTGGAGTAGGCGTAGTCCACGAATGTTAGTATTGTTAAAAAGAAAGCGTGCGGTGGTGCCGCACCTCGCTACAAGCGGTTGGAAGATCACCGCAGGTGTAGGGGAGTGACAGTTGGTATCAGAGCTCGATTGGAGCTGGTGAGCAAAGGTTGCTCGTGACAGTGACAAGGGTACTTACAGGTGAAGGAGACCGTTTCACACGAAGTGAGACAAGGGCCGGTTCAGGTTGCAGGTGAAGATGTCTATCTTGCAGAAATTGGGTTATACATCCTTCGAAGAATTCGAAGGGAGTCTACTTGAAGAGTCAGAAGGAGTAAAACAAGGATTTGTAGAATGTGGCAAAAGGTTGTTTGAAACAAAGGATGCTCTTCGTGCCTTGGTTAAGGAAGGGATTTCTGATGAGAATAGAGAGGAAGCTCTTCGACTTGCAAGGGAAGCAGACTTGATTGAAGCAGAACTCAAGGAGCTCAAGATAAGACAGAAATTGAACCAAAAGAAGTGGGATTGCCTAGCTCTTGAGAGGCACCTCCTGGCCTTGAAGAGGAAGGCTGAAGCTGAAAATGAGCTTCTTCAACTTGGTTGGACAATGAAGCAAGATGAAGCTGCAGACTGTGCTAACAAGGAAGAGGAAGCCATGATGATCAAAGATGTTGAAGACATGACTACGATGGAGGATGATCAAGTTGAACCAGGATCGTGCAGTTTGTCAACATGTATGGATGAGGTCACTCACATGGAGGAGCCTCATGATGATGAAGTAAGTGATGATACTTGTGTTTCATTTGGGCATTTGGGAGATGGACCATGTGCAGTGAAGGGCAAAGTCAGTTTGCCAAGGCAAGAGGACATCTTACCATGGATGACTATGATGGAACCTTGTATGGAAGAACAAGGATTGTCAACCGTTGCAGGGCTTGTTGGGGCTACTTGTGACCTTATGGTTGAAGGTGCAAAGGCCCTTGACAAGGGAGGAACTTGATGATCATTGTGGAAGAATGAGTCATGTTTTAGCCACATGAATTGGCTAAGTGCCTGGCATGACTCATGGACAGGTTGAGGAGGGCACACACTTGTGATGTTTTGGGTGGACTTGTCATGGCCGAGACCAAGAGCAAGCCTTGATGGACACTTTGGTGGAGGAGCTATGATGAAGGGACTCATGACATGATGATGAGATGGTTGGGTGACCGAGTTCACTAAACCGAAAGTTGAAGCCTTGGATGGGATGGCCAGATGTTGTGATGTGTCTACTTGGTTGGACTACATGGGCAACTTAGTCATGGACATCAGGTTGGAGACTTGAAGATATGGAGCATGGCAGACCTATGCAAGGACATTGTGTGGGAGCACTTGTAGAGCTGTTAAGGGACATCCAAAGAGGAGTGCTAGGGCAGGAATGTTATGCAGGAGGACTTGCTAGTGTGACATGGGCACTTGAGGATGGCACATTGCAGATGATGAAGAGGACTTCATGGACCTGAATGGGGCACATCAAGAGTTGATAAGATTGGAGACTTGAGGATGGCACATTGCAGATGATGAAGAGAACTTCATGGACCTGAATGGGGCACATCAAGAGTTGATAAGATTGGAGACTTGAGGATGGCACATTGCAGATGATGAAGAGGACTTCATGGACCTGAATGGGGCACATCGAGAGTTGATAAGATTGAAGACTTGGATGGGCTTGTGAGCAGCTATGGAGCATTCCTACTACATGGGGATGGGTTATGGAGCTCATGAGGACATGGGATTGTTGTGACTTTTAGGGACTTCATGTATGGTGGACTTTGAGGATCTAATGCATTGAGGAGCTGAGGTCAGGAGACTTTGATGCAGTATGGGATGCATACTTTCAAAGTACATGTATGGGCATGGCTTGGAAGAGTGACTTGATGTAGAGGATCGTTATGAGACACCTTGAGGTGATGAAGTTGCAACGATGATGATGATGATGCTTTGGTGATACACTTGAGCATGGGTTGAGCCGAGACTCAACGACTTTCTATACATGGGAGCTGATTTGATCAAGGATCATGGGCAGCACATGGATAGGTGAGACAAGTGCATACTTGTTTCTATGGAGACTTGAGGATGGCACATTGCAGATGATGGAGAGGACTTCATGGACCTGAATGGGGCATATCGAGAGTCGGTTTGATAAGATGGTCTCTTCACATGGAGGAGACACACATATGGACAACATGTTGCAGATGAGATGGATGGAGTTTCCATGGACCTGAGCATGGATTATGGAGATACATACTTTGGTATGGGGAGCTTGGTGGCAGTGGTCACTAGGCCGAGACATAGTGGAGAAAGAGTCTCTACATATGTTGCAAGGATGTTTGCCTTGTGTAGAAAGGTCGACATCCTGAATGATGATGATCTTGGTGGAGAGCTACCGAGATGGTATGTTGTCGAGGATGACAACGATTTCAGGTGGAGGAGGATGTAAGGCCTTCATGCAGCAGGGCGACGACGGGCGATCGTGCACGGGCGCGGGCGAGAGCGCGGACGGGCGCGCGGGTGCGTTCAACCGATGTGCGACGGAGCGCGGAGGAAATGCGACAATCCTACGACACTATGCGACATAAAATGCGACGATAATATAAACACATAATTCAACTAAGTGTGGGAAGCGTATCACACATATATGCGATGGAGAAAATACTTGAAACCGACTTGTAATATGGAGATATGTGTGGGCATACGTGAGCACTTGTGGGGTCGGCCATGGGGCTACACACCCCCTTAACTCATACATATGATGCATATAAGTGTATGGAGCATGAGGCTCATAAAGACCAACGAACTCTCTCATGATCTACGCATAGAAGGGGTAAAAAACTGCGAAGGGTAAAAGAGGATACGCATATCTCATGCGTAGTCCATCTAGAGTGCAGTTTTGGTATTTTTATGCCGGTTGAAGTGTAGAGGTTCGGGTTATGCGTGCAGGACTTGGTGGGAAGGTTGAGTGGCTCGGGTGAGCACTTCTTCTTGTGCAAGGGTGCACACGGTTGTAAAGCAGGTTGCTTATATTGTAAAATTTGGTTAAGTGTGAGACTTGGTTCGGCCAAGACACACTTGTGTTGTAAATCTGATATTCTTAATAAAATTGTCGGGCAGACTCACATTACGGGGAGTTGCCCCTCCCCTTTATACTTGTTTGCAATTGTTGTTGTTCTCGGTTAATTGCATATGGATAATGAATGAGTATGGGCTTCATTAAAGTATAAAGGATAATGCTTTTACTTGGTTGCGAAACACAAACTAAGTATGTTAATGTTGGAGTAGGCGTAGTCCACGAATGTTAGTATTGTTAAAAAGAAAGCGTTCGGTGGTGCCGCACCTCGCTACAAGCGGTTGGAAGATCGGCGCAGGTGTAGGGGCGTGACACGCCCGGTGCCCTCGCCCGCCTCACCCGCCCGGCGTCCTTGCCCGCCTCTCCCGCCCCTCCCGCCCCGCCCGCCAACGACGCCCAGGCACCATCGCCCGCCTCACCCGCCCGCCCGCCACGCCCGTCGCCCGCCTGCCCCGCTCGGCGCCCTCTCCCGCCTCGCCCTCCCCGCCCGCCCGACCCACCCACCCGCCTGCCCGACGCCCTCGCCCGCTCACCCGCCTCACCCGCCTGCCCGCCCGACACCCTCACCCGCCCCCCGCTCGGCGCCCTCGCCTTCTCACCCACCTCACCCGCCCGGCGCCCTCACCTGCCCACCCGCCCGGCGCCCTCACCCCCCTGGCGCCCTCACCCACCCTCCCTCGGCCGCGCGACCCGGGTGGCCCTCGCCCCCACCTGGCAGGCAGCAGGGCGATTCCCAGGCCGCACCACCCGGGCGGCCCTCGCCCCCGCCCGGCAGGCAGCAGGGCGATTCAAGGAAACTCCCTGCCGCCTGTCGGGCCGGGGCGAGGGCGGCCCGTGTGGCACGGCCAAGGGAGGGTGGGTCAAACCGTCGAGGAGGGCGGCCGGGGCGAGGGCGGCCCGTGTGGCACGGCCAAGGGAGGGTGGGTCAAACCGCCGAGGAGGGCGGCCGGGTAAGGGAGGTAGGGTGGGCGGGCGGGTGGGCGGGCGGGTGGGTGAGGCTGGTGAGGGCGCCGGGCGGGCGGGCGGGTGAGGGCATCGGGCGGGTGGGCGGGCAAGGGCGTCGGGGGGGCAGGCGGGGGGTGAGGCGCCGGGTGGGCGTGTGGGCGGGCGGGCGAGGGCGCCGGGCGGGCGGGCGCACGAGGGCGCTGGGCGGGTGAGGCGGGCGAGGGCGCAGTGTGGGTGGGCGGGTGAGGGCGTCAGGCGGGCGAGGGCGCCGGGCGGGTGGGCAGGTGAGGGCGCCCAGGTGGGTGAGGCGGGCGAGGGCGCCCTACCGGCGGGCAGGCGAGGGCACCGGGCGGGCGGGCAGGTGGGTGAGGTGAGTGAGGGCGACGAGCGGGCGAGCGGGTGAGGGCACCGGGCGGGCGGGCGGACGGGCTGGCCGACGAGGGCGCTAGGCGGGCGTGCGGCGGGCGGGTGAGGGCACCGGGCGGGCAGGCGAGGGCGCCGGGTGGGCGGGCGGGCGAGGGCGTCGGGCGGGTGAGGCGGGCGAGGGTGTCGGGCGGGCGGGTGGGTGAGGGCGCCGGGCGGGTGAGGCGGGCGAGGGCGCCGGGTGGGCAGGCTGGTGAAGGCGTCCGGGCGGGTGAGGCGGGTAAGGGCGCCGGGCGGGTGAGGGCGCTCGACGGACAGGCGGGCGAGGGCATCAGGTGGGCGGGTGTGGGCGCCAGGCGGGTGAGGCAGGCAGGTGGGTGTGGGCGCCAGGCGGGTGAGGCGGGCGAGGGCGCCGCGCGGGTGGGTGGGTGAGGGCGTCTAGGGGGTGAGGCGGGTGAGGGCGCTGGGCGGGTGAGTGCACCAGGCAGGTGAGGCGAGCGAGGACACTGGGTGGGCGAGCGAGGACGCCGGGCAGGCGAGCGAGGACGCCGGGTGAGCGGGAAGGTGAGGGCACCTGGGCGGGCGAGGGCATTGGGCGGGTGGGTGGGTAGGCGAGGGCACCCGGGCTGGGTGGGGGCGCGGTGGAGGCAGGAGAGCAGGCGGGTGAGGGCGCCTGGGCGGGTGAGGCAGGTGAGGGCGCTCGGGCCGGGTGGGGGCGCGGTTGACGGTGGGTGAGGGCGCTCGGGCGAGGGGGCGGGTGAGGGCGCCCGGGCCTGGTGGGGGGCGGGTGAGGATGGGTGAGGGCGCCCGTACCGGGGGGCGGGTGAGGGTGCCTGGGCTAGGGGAGTGGGGTGGTTGAGAGGGTTGGGGCGCGGGGTGTCACACCCCTACACCTGCGGTAGTCTTCCAACCGCTTATAGCGAGGTTCGGCACCACCGAACGCTTTCTTTTCACCAATACTAACATTCATGGGCTACGCCTAATTCACTTGTCCTTACTTAGTTTGTGTTTCAAAACCAAGTAAAATTACATTTATCCTTTATACCAATGAACACCCATACTCATTCATTATCCACAGCAATTATAAAAGACAATAACAATTGCACGGTATAAAGGGGAAGGGCAACTCCCGAACAAGTCTGCCCAACAATATATTTTATTCAATCTTTCTTCATAATAATAAAATCATCACAAGTAATGCTTGGAAAGCTCCAAGCCAATACTTAGCTTCTTTTACAACATCGGAAAATCTGCCTTTTACAATAACCATGTGCACGCCTTGCACAAAGAGTGGGTGCTCACCCGAGTCACCAAGACACTCTAGTCAATCCCAGCACAAATCTGCAGTAAAGACAACCTTGGGCACACCTTTCCCAAGCCACAACCGGCTCCAAGCAATACCCAAAAGTGCGCCCTCAAGACATGCGCATGAGCTATGTGCATTCCCTCCAAATCTGCGCACTTCTCCTTGTACTCCTTGAGCTTGTGCGATTTGCCTTGTTCGAACTGCTTCCAAATGAATCCTCCACGCACATAATATATATGCGGTCTAACATGTTTTCACTGTGGGTGGTGGAACTCCAGCCGACCCCCAAATACATGGTTACATACCCCTGAGTGCGTCCTTCTACATGTCGGCCTGCCCGCACACCTCTTCCACGCACATCAGTTATATATCCACCATCGTTCCATCGCATTTCCTAAGTGTCGTAAAACTATCCACTGTTTCGTCACATAAGGTTCTCCATTTCGTCGCATTGTCACAGCGCGCCTGTCATCTGCCCGCATGCCCATCGTGCACGTCGACTCGTCCGTTGCCCAACCGCGGTCGTGCTCAAAGTCCTTACATTCTCCTCCACCTAAAATCGTTGTCGTCCTCGACGACATACCATCTCGGTAGCCATCCACCAAGATCATCACTATCCATGATGTCAACTCCTCCACATAAGGCAAACATCCCTGCAACATATGTAGAACTCCATTTCCATCATGTCTCACCTTAGTGGCCAACTTCCACCAAGATAACCATACCAAGGTATACACCTCTACGGTATGTCCTCCATCAGATATCATCTCGATCCATGATTATCGACCCCTCTGCCACAATCTCTATTGCAACATCTCGTGTCGACCTCATCATGTGTCACCATGTGAACCTCTGTCATGATACTCCAACAAAACGCTAACACCTCTCTACACACTTCGCAACCCCATGTCTGAACTAGTTGGGTAGCTAATCCAACTGTCACACTCAAACCATAAGAGTGAACATCCTCATGCCATCATCAGTTGTTCCTCAAACATCCTGCCACATTCTTGACTCATCAAGAATCTATCTCCATAATCCATCCTCAGGTCCATGGAAACTCCATCCATCTGCAACATGTCATGATGCTTGATGCCAAGCCATCCCTGCACCATCAATCATACCTGCTCAACATGTTTAAGGGACTCACTGCCATGAGCAGCTAACAATGAGCCCCATCTTCTTTATCCATCTAGGAAGATGTAGAGGGAGTAGATTCTAAAGGCTCTCCCTCACTAATCAACTCAATCCATCTGTCAGGATCCTCAATCTCCATCCTTTGTAGATAAGCAACCCGATCTTCCTCCTGGACATCCGGCCTCACATATACCTCCTCATCATCATCATCATCCTCAACCAACTCTAGCCTTCTTGACAAATCCAAGATGCTATCTGAAAGTGATCTAATGACCAACGACTACTCGGTAAGCTTTGCCTCAACAGTAGACAATCGCTTACTCATGTCTCCCATTCTCTTCTCATCCTCCATTTGCATCACTCCCAATTTACAATCAGGCCTTGTCACACCAATGGGTACATCTTCCCTTCCATCATAAATGTAGAGCTTCTTCAAATGTGGAACAATCATAGCATCAAATTGTTTCATGAATTCCATCCCCAATACAACCTCATAGTCATCAATCCACACTATAGTGAAGTCAACCTTCCCTGTCCATTCACCAAGTGTAGTGTCCACCCTCTCAGCTATACCAAGAATCTCAATAGGAGGAGAATTCACTATCTTCATTTGTGCCTTTGTCGGTACAAATTTCAGCCCAATCCTTCTCGCAGTATCTTCCCCCATGAAGTTGTGAGAAGCCCCACTATCCACCATAGTGAGTACATCAGCACCTCCAACCTTCATTCGAACATACTCCAATCTGTTCCTCTCAGGATCTCTCCTAGAGACCACCTCTGTAGTATCAGAAGCACCAAGTATCTGCATCATCCCCACAGAAGCACCTTCATTCTTCGCATCAGATTGTGCAATAGCAGCCACCTTCGGTTTAGAAGGACAATTCTTCACCGTGTGTGGTCTAGCACATATCCAACACTTCAAGGCTTTCTTCGTCTTCGAACTATCATCTGATTTCGAAGCATCATCCTTCTTCTTATCTTTCGGTTTATCGGACTTTTTCTTTCTATCATCAGAAGTCTCATCATAATGCTCCACCAACCTGTCAACAACAGCAAAATCTTCTTCAAGTGTCCTAATCTTCTACCTTTTCACTTCATTGCGTGCCCAATGCTTCAACCCAATAATGAAGTTGAACACCTTGTCCCTCTCCGCCATGTCAGGAAGTTCCAGAGCTGCACTTGCAAACTCCCGTTGATATGCTTGTAGGCTCCTGGTCTTCTTTATGTACTTAATCTTTGTCCTTGCTTCCCATGTTTCATCCTGAGGACTGAAATGAGTTTGCAAAGCCTTCTTCATGTCATCCCACGAAGTAATGTCATCAGCACTGCCATTGGCAATCTGGTCCATCCTCCTTCGCCACCACATCTTAGCATCCTTTGTTAAGAACTGAGTAGCTACCTTGACCTTTGTCTCATCATCAGATAGACCCAACCGTTCCAAGTATTGCTCCATGTCCCATAGAAAGTTGCCAAGAGTCTTTGCATTCCTTGTACCATCATAAGATTCCAGTTCCTTGACCTTCACATGAGGCACTCCTCCACCTGAGTTATGCCTCACGGCCTTCTTCAACACTGCGATCTCATCCTTGGCTTCGTCAAGATATTTCTTCAAGTTCATGATCTCTGCAAGACCCTGATCCCTTGCTTCTTCAACCTCCTTGACCCTTACTTCAAGTTGTGTACACATAAGATTAGTGTACTCATATTGTGTCCGGAGTTCATCGTGTTGTGTTCGGAGTTCATCAAGCTCTTCCTTTATCTTCAAATTGGCCTCTTGTTCCTTAGCGAACAAGTCCATCTTCTTATCCCAGGAGGTCTCCAAATCCTCCATCGTTTCCAACACCTTTTCAATGAACCCAATAGTAGTATCTTTCACAACGTGACTAGACCCAGCCTGAGATTCAGCTGCCATCTCTAACAGCCTATTTGTTCTTTGCAATCTAGTTTCGACCATCCAACAGCTTCACCAAGTCACCTACAATTAGAACCAACCCTTGTTCCACTTGTGTGAAACGGTCTCCTTCACCTGCAAGCACCCTTTCCACTGTCATGAGCAACCCTGCTCAACGGCTTCAAATCGAAGTCTTGTTCTCACCTGTCAAGTGTATACCGGCTTCAATGCTTCAACACCTGAACCTGTTCACAAGCTTCAAACCTGTACTTTGTCACGAGCAACCCTACTCTAACACCAGCTCAAACCGAGCTCTGATACCACATGTCACGCCCCTACACCTGCGGTAGTCTTCCAACCACTTATAGCGAGGTGCGGCACCACTGAACGCTTTCTTTTCACCAATACTAACATTCATGGACTACGCCTAATTCACTTGTCCTTACTTAGTTTGTGTTTCGCAACCAAGTAAAATTACATTTATCCTTTATACCAATGAACACCCATACTCATTCATTATCCACAACAATTATAAAAGACAATAACAATTGCACAGTATAAAGGGGAGGGGCAACTCCCGAACAAGTCTGCCTGACAATATATATTATTCAATCTTTCTTCATAATAATACAATCATCACAAGTAATGCTTGGCAAGCTCCAAGCCAATACTTAGCTTCTTTTACAATATAGGCAAATCAGCCTTTTACAATAACCATGTGCACGCCTTGCACAAAGAGTGGGTGCTCACCCGAGTCACCAAGACACTCTAGTCAATCCCGGCACAAATCTGCAATAAAGACAACCCTGGGCACACCTTGCCCAACCCACAACCGGCTCCAAGCAATACCCAAAACTGCGCCCTCAAGACATGCGCATGAGCTATGCGCACTCCCTCCAAATTTGCGCACTTCTCCTTGTACTCCTTGAGCTTGTGCGAGTTGCCTTGTTCGAACTGCTTCCAAATGAATCCTCCACGCACATAATATATATGCGTTCTAACATGTTTTCACTGTGGGTGGTGGCACTCCAGCCGACCCCCAAATACATGGTTACATACCCCTGCGTGCGCCCTTTTACATGTCGGCCTGCCCGCACATCTCTTCCACGCACATCGGGTATATATCCACCATCGTTCCATCGCATTTCCTAAGTGTCGTAAAACTGTCCACGGTTTCGTCGCATAAGGTTCTCCGTTTCGTCGCACCGTCGCATTGTCGCAGCGCACCCGTGCGCCCGCACCCGCACGTGCGCCCGCGTGCCCACCAGTGCGCTCGTCGTCCGCCCGCGTGCCCATCGTGCACGCCGACTCGCTCGGCGCCCAACCGCGGCCGTGCTCGGAGGCCTTACACGAGGGGTTGTGTGTGCGCCTAGGCGGGGAGGGTTAGCAGGGCGCCCGGGCTAGTAGGGGGTGTAGGGAGGGTTGGGGCACGGGGGGTTGTGAAGGCACCTGGGCCGGGCAAGGGGAACGGTGAGGGCGCTCGGGCGAGCACTGGGTTGGGTTGGTAAGGATTAAGGGGGCAGGGGCACGGGGTGTGGGTGAAGGTAGTGAGGGTGTCGGGAAGGGGGTTGGAGGTAGGGGACGAGTCGGGCTGTGGCGCCCACCCTAGCAGCTCACCCACCCACCGCGGGGATTGGGAGATTCTGAGAATCGCCCAACCCCACGACAGGCGTGCGAGCTGTTGGGCCGCCCCCACACCCCCTATCCCCCCCCACGCCCTCACACCCCACCCGCTCGCCCGACCTCCCCGCCCCCGTGACACCACGGCGGTCCACCCACGAGTATTGGGCGATTGAGTTTGATCGGGCCCACCATGCTTACGACGGATGTAATTGTTATTTTGGCTCAGAAAAATTATTAATTAAAAAAAAAAAAAAAAAAATCTTTGAGGAAAAAAATTTAACTTACCTTTAAATTGCGAGAATTCTTCGTTGAATATGTTGTTGATAGCGATGTAGCTGCTCCAAAAATTCACGTTATTCAGAAAGTTTGGATGTGATGTGAGTAATAGTGATAATCAAATTTTAATATATAAGTGTTTTAAAATATTATAAAGCGAATATTGTAAAATTGTTTTACAACGGGTTGAATGTGGGATAATTTGTTTTAGAATATACTATAAAAATCTAAAAAATAAAAATTCAATTGTTTGGTAAATATTATATATTTTAACTATTAAAATAATAAATGTAGAAGTTGTAGTATACAATTTTAATTTTAATGATTTATTTCATAAAAGAAATTAGTTTACATTTTACAATAAGTTGTAGAACAAAATAATGAAGGTAAATAAATCTAACAAACTTTTTGGAGGGAAATATTTTCGTGAAAATTTTTGGAGGGAAATATTTTCGCGAAACTTTTTGGAGGGAAAATTTCTTTCCTTAAGATATATAATATCTTTAGGGGACTCTCCATTTGTATCATTCAACATCTTCTATTTGAAAGGGATGGATTGTTCTGATAGTGAAGTTTCGATTTATACACCATCAACATCTTCATCGCGTAACAACTCTATTCATATCGATGAATATAGCGGGAATTCTTCCACTATGAATAGAAAGTCCATTCTTCCACTTAGTCCTGATTATAAGGATTATGAGAGCAACACTGATGAAAGAGGGGATGAAGAATTTCAAATAAATAAAGAGTCACAGATTCCACTTAGTCCTAATTCTGAGGACTATGAAAGCCGCAGTGATGAAGAGCATGATGGTGAAGTTCAAAAGAACGAAATGTCACAATGTCCACTTAGTCCTACTTCTGAGGACTATGAGAGCAGTAGTTTTGAAGAGCATGATGGCGAAGTTCAAAAGAACGGAGTGTCACAGTGTCCACTTAGTCCTAATTTTGAGGACTATGAGAGCAGCAGTTTTGAAGAGCATGATGGTGAAGTTCAAAAGAACGGAGTGTCACGGTTTCCACTTAGTCCTAATTCCGAGGACTATGAGAGCAGCAGTTTTGAAGAGCATGATGGTGAAGTTCAAAAGAATGGAGTGTCACGGTGTCCACTTAGTCCTAATTCTGAGGACTATGAGAGCAGTAGTTTTGAAGAGCATGATGGTGAAGTTCAAAAGAACAGAGTGTCACGGTGTCCACTTAGTCCTAATTCTGAGGACTATGAGAGCAGCAGTTTTGAAGAGCATGATGGCAAATTTCAAAAGAATGGAGTGTCACAGTGTCCACTTAGTCCTAATTCTAAGGACTATGAGAGCAGTAGTGATGAAGAGCGTGATAACAATTTTCAAAAGAATGGAGTGTCAAAGTGTCCACTTAGTCCTAATTCTAAGGACTATGAGAGCAGTAGTGATGAAAAGCATGATGTTGAATTTCAAAAGTATGGAGTGTCACGGTGTCCAGTTAGTCCTAATTCTAAGGACTATGAGAGCAGCAGTGATGAAGAGTCAGATGATGAATTTCAAAATATTGGAGTGTCCACTTAGTCCTAATTCTCTGGACTATGAGAGCAATAGTTATGAAGAGCATGATGATGAATTTCAAAAGAATGGAGTGTCACTGTGTCCTATTAGTCCTAATTCTAAGGACTATGAGAGCATCAATGATGAAGGATATGATGATGCACTTAGTCCTAATTGTAATGAGTATAAAGGTAGGAGTGACAAAGGACAGGATGTAGCATCTTCAATAAGTAAACAGTCACATTTTCGACATAGTCCTAATTCTATGGACTATGAGAGTAGCACTGATAATGCACATGAGGAAGAATATCCATTAATCATCGAGTCAGATTTTCCATTCAGTCCGAATTCTAAGGACTACGATAGTAGCACTGAAGAAGCAGAAGATGAAGAATATCCTCCAAGTCAATATTTGAAAAGCAGAGTTGATCATAGTGTGGATAACATTCCTCTTAATGGTGATGAAAAGCCTTATACAAATGATGATCCAATGATGGAGATGTTGCCAAGAAATATTGTATCGAGGAGTAGGAGCAGACCTTTTCGTATCAATGCAAGTTGTTCTAGTTATACAAGGGGTAGAGCAGAATATCTGACGAGAAGAAGTTCTATCATTGCTCTCATTTCAAGTGAATGTTGCCAAAAAGATTGCTTGAAACATATGGATTTCAAATTTGCATTAGAAGGAAGGAAGAGATATTTGTCAATGAATAAAATCATGCAAAATTCATATTTAGTTGGGTGCATGCAATCTACATTGTCAGGTTATGATTATCATATTGGGACTTTATTTATCTGTAGAAAAGGTTTCAAAATGTTTCATTCCATTGGGAATTTTCGTCCCTCGAGAATTCAAGAAAATTTGGAAAAGGATCCCACATTTTATTCAGAAGTACGTCATAAAAGACGGTTTGGGCCATTATCAAATATTTCAATGTCATGGATGAAAGATTTATTTTCAAAGCATGGAGAGTGTATGCCAAATATAGAGACAATACATATTCCAAATAATTTTTCAAGACGAGAAATCTACAACTTATACAAAGAATATGCAGAAGGTGCCGAGGGACATGGCCAGTTTATTACATATCAATATTCTGTGAAGGTATGGAAGAAAGAATTCAACAATGTCCGTATTCCTAAGAAGACAAGGATGGGGATTTGCAGTACATGTGCTTCTCTTAAATAAAAAAGGGACAAATGTGAAGGCTCAGAAAGAGGTAAGCGTTCATAACTTTAACTTTTAAAATTGTATAGTCATCAACTATGAAAACATATTTCTTAATGAATTTCTTTTATGTTGTGTAGATCTAATTGTCAAAGAACTTCAGGAGAATCGCGAACAACAAACAAACGAAAGGAAGAAGTTGTACAAGCATCGAAAGAAGTGTTATGATAATCCGAATAAATATTTGGGTTTGATAATTGATGGTATGGACCAGAAGAAAACACTTTTACCACATTTTGTTAGCACACCCAAAAATTTACAGGAGGAAATTTTTATTCAGTTTCACTTGGTTGGTTGTATGGTCTTCAATAGGAAAATGTTGCCAAGGGTGTACTTCACAGCTCCAAATATTCATAATGATGCAAATCTGACCATAACCATAATTCATGATGTGATTTCTCATTGGTCTGGTAATCTTCCTGAAGTTTTGTATCTACAATTGGACAACACTTGCCATGAAAACAAAAATAAGGTTGTTTTTTGATATCTAAACATGCTTGTTGAATTGAGAATTTTTCAAAAGGTAAAGGTTGGTTTCCTTCTTGCTGGGCACACTCATGACCATATTGATCAGATGTTCAGTGGTTTTTCAGTCACATTGAGGAGGAAGGAAGTTGGGAGCTTGCCATCACTAATTGAATGTATTAAGAAATCATACATGCCAAAGCCTACTTTTGATGTGTTGGAAGAAACTGTTGACATGCGAAGGTTTATTCTAGGGTCATATGGTGAGGGGAAATGCATTGAACAACTTAATGACATTAGCTTCCAACATCAATTTCGTATCAAAAAAATTGATGGGAAAACACTAATATGGGGCAAGAAGTATTCAACTACTACAGAATGGGCACCGTCATCAGGTTTGCAATTTTTGAAGTTCATTCCAGATCATCCAATATTTGCATCAAAAATATTGTTATTACAATCAGTTGGTGAAGTTTAGAATGCACGCAAACAAAATAGAGATATAAATTATTCTGATTGCCTGGAAGAAATTAAAAAATGTATTAGATATACATATGAGTACTTTGACATTGCTGATTCAGTTTGGTGGGAGTCATTTTTCAATAATCAAAGTGATCTCATTTCAACAACAACAAATGAAGATATACCTTTGAAAAATTCATTTATTTGGCCACAAAATGTGTCGAATGAACATGGAGAAGTAAACATTGTTGAACATCAACAATCTCAAGGTATTATTAATTCTTCACAGGTAGCGGAAAGAGAGATGTATATTGGTTCCATAAGATCTCGTGCACAACGTGAAGCCATGGAAGACCTTTATAGGGGTTCAGTACAGGATATTAAGGAGGGTTGCATGATTGCAGTGCTAGCAGATGGAGATCCCAATGGCTATCCATTTTGGGTTGCTAAAGTTATAAAGGTCTTTACAGAAAATGAGGATGTTACAAGTGTTGAAGTACATTGGTATGCCACAAATACACACCCATTCAATGGTGTGTATAAGCTAGAGATGGTAGTTGACAAAAAAAATGGCGGAAAAAGAAAAATAAAGGGTACAAATATAAATCGCCGCCGCACAGACATATTAAAATTGGAGGATGTTGACATACTTGTTTATGACTTCAATTTAACAAAGAGAGGAACTCTTCGCTTCAAGACGATAGAGATTCTAAAAAGGTTGTTACCAAAAGGAACAGTGTTGACATGGGAGTCTGCTGAAACCAGTCGTAGATCTAGAAGAATTTTGAAACCTAAAATGTTGGGCATGCATGTGGACTCAGATGGGGCACTAGTTGATGAAAGAGAAGAATATGGAACATGTTCGTCAGAATCCAGTTAGTCATATGAAGATGTGAATTCTAATCGTGTGAAAGAAACTATGAGTGATTTTGAATAATTGTTTAAGACAGTTTATATCACTGATGTATGCATCGTATCTTTTTCCATATGGTGTTAAATGAGAAGTTTTGAGGAATTTTTATGTTGTTGGATTATATGTCTTAATTATGATAAATTTTATTTTTTAAAATATCTACAATGCAATATTAAATTAGAGATATAATGTATGTTTTATTCAATATACAAATAATGACTTTTGAATTCATTTAGTGATGTAATTTGTTCATTGTTCATAATGTCATGGTTTTTTAATTTTATAGTTGAAAAATTTTCAATTTCTTTTGTATCTAGCATGTTATGGTTGAAAACATGTTAAATTTATACTTAGGAAAGAAAAATGATATTCTACCAAAAACATTAATGTGTTTTTTTCCTCATAAACAACTTTGTTTGACACATAAAAATTTGGTTTTATTAGCATTTTTTAAAAAAAATTGAAAATTGACCCTAAAAAAAAAATCATTATTCCAGTATCATCACTTTCATTTTGAAGCTATATTTTGCACGAAAATTTCATAGTAAATTTCGTAGTCACTGCCATTTTTAAAACATGTTCAAAATTAACGCCTAAAAAATAAAACATCGTTCTAGTATACACACTTTTCGTTTTTAGCACTGTTTTTGATGTTTTTTTGGGGTTTTTTGGCCAGAGTTCCCGTTTTGAGTTTATAGTTCCCGTTTCAAAGTTTACATTGTTTGTGGTGGAAATGACCAATTTTAACAATGATTAGATTCTTCAATGCATACATGGTACTTTTATTTCTTAGCATGTTCTGCAAGGGCTGAGGTGCGGGAGTGGTTGTGTCTGATGTCAGTTGCGTGCTCACTGATCCTCTGCTTAATAGATCTTCCAGTTTCTCCAATGTAGGGGATACCACAGGAGCAGGGAACAAGGTAGACCCCTTTTGAGTCTTTTGGGTCAACAGGATCCTTAACTGATCTAAGAGAATTTTTAATGGTATTGAGAGGTTTGAAGGAGGAAGAGATATTTGTCTTCTTAAGAATATGGAAGATCCTATCAGTGGTATCAGAAAGGGCAGGTTTAACCCTAGGTTCCTTGCTAGCTCTGAGAAAGTCCTTAAGGCTATGTGATCTGCTATACCCATTATTTAAAAAAACATCAAGAAGATGAGATTTCTCCTGATCAAGGTGGTCGTCATCGGAGATTTTTAAAGCACATGTAGTGAGAACCCCGAATTTCTGAGTAGGGAAATGATGAGAGTTGGCATGGAGTTATTGTTCCATGTGAGTCTTCTTTCAAAAGACTTGGTGACAGATAAAACCATCCTCTTTCCTAGAAAGGAGGATGTCAAGAAAGGGAAGGTTACCATTCTCCTCAACTTCCATGGTGAATTTAATGGAATCTGATTGAGAATTTAGGTGCCTGAGAAATAGATCAAGTTTCTCTCGACCATGAGGCTAGATGACACAAGTGTCATCGATGAATATCTTCCATTTTTTAGGATGGATTTTGGTAGTGGCAATGGCCTTGGTCTCAAAATCTTCCATAAACAAGTTTGCGACAATGGGGGAGAGAGGGAAGCCCATCATAACACCACAAGTTTGTTCATAG
Organism: Pinus tabuliformis; assembly: GCA_031772625.1. NCBI lineage: Eukaryota > Viridiplantae > Streptophyta > Pinopsida > Pinales > Pinaceae > Pinus > Pinus tabuliformis. The sequence goes on from CM062818.1 coordinate 1,914,940,714, forward strand.
GATTCACCTTGGAAACTAAAGGAAGTAGACGTGAGACAAATTCCAACTAACCTGGAAGTGTCTTTATCAGTGACCTGATTAATGATATCAATGGCTTCTTGGATGGGGATTTTAAGGGTGATGGTCGCTTATCAAAAACATCATAATCCACCACTTAAAAAACTTTTCACGTCCTCATTCTAAATCTGCTGAAGTAATCACCGAATTATTATTTTAAAAGCGCCCCAACAGTCAAATTAATTTCCACAACCCTCATTATAATCCACTTGTTCTTACATTTCTCTGAACTCACATAGCCACTCTATCTCTCTGCCACTAAACGAAACCCTACCAACACCATTCTCTTGTCAAAGTAACCAGTCCTTGAGGCAAAGCATCCTCCATAATGGGTGTTATTGTCTAAACCGAGCCAGCAGGGAAGAAATTCTTGGAGGGATATCCTCATACCAGGGAGTTGTTGCAAAAGAAACAATGGTTGCAATTCATAGAAAAATTCAACGGTTTTCACAGGGAAGTGACAAAGACTTTTACACGCTCGTTTGATGGAACAGAGGCTGAAATAAGAGACATTAAGATCACCATAATGGATTCCATGATCGCAGAAGCTACTGAATTTCCTAGAAGCGGAGAGAAATGGTTCAAAAATAGGGGAATCAATGGAGAAGGTTGGAAGGTCTTCCTGAAAAATCCAAATATGGACACCACTGTCTTCAAGAAAGGTATTCCTAATACATCCCTTAAAAGTAAATGGAGGAATTTACTACTTGTACTTCAAAAATTTATCACTTGTGAGGGTCGGTTTGGATATATGCATTTCTACCATGTTCAGATAATGATGCATTTTCTTGAAGATCACCAGATGAATCTTCCTTATTATCTCTTGCATAGTCTCAAGAAAATGCCCATGAACATTCAAAAGAAAATTCAATTCATAGATAATACCATGTATCATCATGGCTTGATAAAGGTCTTGGTTGAGTTCCAGCTTCGGAGTGTAGGGGATAACTGGGAAAATTTTCTAGTGAGGAACCATTTTGAAAAAAGATATCTTGAACAACCCAACAGTAGTAGGACCCTTAGGGGAAGGAAGAGAAGAATGGAAGTAATAAAAGAACAGGAACCCTAGAATCAACTGGAATCATTAGAGGATGAACTGCCCATAGTGGATATTTTACAGAAAATGAGAAAAGGAAATCTTAGAAGAAAGAAAGATAGCAAAAGAACAGAGGATTTACCACAAACCAGGACCCTTCCTCAAGAAGAAAAGCCAAAAAAAGAAGAAGGAAAGCACACGGATTATAGACCTCAGGACTAAGGAGGAGTACAAGGTTGAGCGCAGTGCAAAAAGCAGTCTGAAAAGCTACGAAATACATTGATCTCGAGGAAAACGAGTCAACTGAAAACCCTGAAGGTTCCCCAAGAGGATCACCAAAATTATCACTGAGAGTGTCACCAAGACCTTGCAATTCACCTCTAAGGAGCCCAGTGCATAGTCTAGGTGTTGACCCTGTTCAACAAGAGATTTATGACTACATAGAGTCATTAGAAACAAAAGAGACAACAAATAAAGAAACAATTAGAAGTCCTGAAGAAGGTAGAAATCAGTTCAATGAACCACAAGAACCTTCAGCATCAAATGTTTTAAAGCAAGATATTTTTGAGTTGGAGACATTGAACAGATATCTCAAGAATGAAAATGTCTTATCTCAAGAATTAAAATTAGACATTGAAAGCACAGAGTGAGATTCAAATTGCAAAAAGTGACAACCTCATCCTTCATCTGAGTTTATGGTATAAAAATAACAAAAAACTGAAGAAGGAAAACAGAGAAATACAAATAGAAATTATCAACCTAAAATATAAAATCCTCATGAGAAAACCAAGGATGTCATTTGTTGCCACAAAGAAGAAGAAAATGAATCCTGGAGGCGATGATCAGAAGGCACAAGTGACTGACAATGATGAATTGTATGAGGACATAAAAAACCTACAGCATGGGGGAATGTAGAGTCCAAGGATTGTCTTACCTTGACACCCTTTTTTCCTATATTTATTCCTTTTTTCCTATACTTATCACCTAAATAATGCAATAGACACAAGGTTTTGTTAAAGGTAAGAATTTACATGTCTTCTTCTTCATATTTGTCTATATACCTTATTGTTTTGTTAAAGTATGCATTCGACTACAGAATTGCCCTGTTTCTGTAGCTAATCCGGATTTCCGCAGCTGCCTCCATTGTTCACAGGGTTCAGAAGCTCCATCTCAGTGAAGGAAGATACAAATGGATAAGGAATAATCCCCTCATGGATTCCTTCCTATTCCCTCAAACCAATTCATCAAGAAGGTCGCATGATAACACGTTCAACCCCAAAGTCAACTGCAATATTATCGTCAGGACAGAGTCCGAGTTTTCACGAAATCTTATCGATTTGCTTTTCCGAATAGAAAATCGATTATTTAGCGATATAGTTTGATCGAAATAAAGATATTTAGGCTTGAAATTCTCATACTGTTATGCCGAGAAGTATTATAAAAACTATGGCCACTCTGTGTTTTGGGGGCATGGCGATTTATGTAATTTTTGAGAACAATTTGTTAAGACTTGTTTGCAAGTAATAGACTTGGTTTTATGTTTGCTATATGCTGTGTTGATTGGAGATTGTCGACTGATTCGTGGAGGGCCCCTACAACCAGTACAGGTCTTTAACCGATTGCACTTAGATTTATTTTATTACTTAATCATAGATGCTATGTTTTGTGTGTTGAAATGTAGTATGATGAATTCACCATTGAATCGTTGTATGCATAAGCAATTTCCTTTGCTTTATACCTAGCTTAACTCTATCATTTTATTTTCTTTTTATCTGGTACAGTGTGACCATTTTCATTTTCTTTCTATTTAGTGTAGTTCAATTGTTTCGTTTCATAGCATAGCTGCTTTTCAAAATGTCTTGTTTGGATGAAGTTGAATAAGTAAAAGAGTGAGAACCTTTTCCTTAGCAATTAAATTCAAACATTATTCATTTACAATTTGATAGAATAGATCTCTCATGCACATAGTAAATTAGATTTGGTTGCAGCATAAAAATTCAAGACAAAAATCCAAAACAGTCTAACACAAGTAGAGTCTAGAATCCCTCATATCATCCATATATTGATTCAATAGAGAATAATTCCTAAGAAGACTAGCTAACAACTTTAGGGATCAATACATTAATATAATCAACAATACCATCTCCACACTAATTCTAAAGTTTAGACTCTAATAGGAACATAACGACATCAAATAACTTCTAGCACATATAGTGCACTTGTGCTTCATCAGTATACCTACCATGGTCGATAATTTATGATTGACAATTTAAGGACATTAAATTGGCCAAAAAATTTGTTTCAGCAAAGACTCCATAGCCTGAGGAGAAGGCACTTGGATGTGCTTGTTGTCTGCATCCCATAGGGGGAAGCAGTCCCCAGCTGGAGCCGATGTTGTAACATTAGTTGGTTTTGATAAGTTAGTATATTAGTCAAAAATAATTTTAAAAAATGTTAAGTTAGGATATGGATACAAAAGAAAGAAAAGTTAAAATGTTAGGCCAATTTAATGTTTTATGAGAATCCATATCAATAAAATGTTAGGTGTTAGCTTCCCTAAACAAAGAAGGAAAAAGGAAAATAAAATGTTAGGGAAGAAAAAAGAAAAGAGTGGCTTCATTTCATATTTTTATAAATGCACAAGCTACTAGTCAAAATGCGCCACAAGTCAAATATCAAATGTGATCTTCATGTGCAGAAGCAAAAGGCGAAGGAGTAAAAGTTTTGCTCTAAGGTTTTATATATCAATTAATTTTGGTATTAACCCCCTATTCCTAAGTCTTAAAACCCCCAAATCATTCCTCCACTCATATTATCTTCAACTCACTTATACCTAAAGTTTTAATGCCCCTTTCATACATTGGAAATATCCCTTGTGCATTAAATAATTCCTGCCAGCCCCACCAGTTGTCCTGTTCCATCACAATAATTCTCCGCCACCTCTCACTCCATCTCCGCCCATCTCCCAAGACATCATAGCCCACGTGACATTCCCCCCCCCCCTCACCATCCGATTTTTACTATGGGCGGGGCCGGGTCCAAAATGGGTGGTATACGAAACCGCATCCTCCCCTACGTGTCAACACCAGAGCTTTTTGGACCCCCCTCGGGTGAAACCACTAACCGTTCTCACCCCCCTCTCTGAAAATCTATTTCCATTACTATCGATACCATTCTCCTACATGTTTTTCTCGTGCCACTCACCTTCTGCCATGACATTTTCCCATTAAATCCACCAATTACCTCCACTCCCTCCAGAATTATGTCATTAAGCAATCAATTGGCTTAGTCGTTAATCCAACAGACCCACGCCACCTCCAACGAAAAGACCAGATTGATTATATAAACCTCCCTTTTGCTTGTGAATAGGTTACTGAATTCATGCATTATCACTGTTATTGATTTGTTACAAGTTGCTGGACTAAAACTTCAACTTTTTCACTCGCCAACGACACTATTTTCTTAATCATTTTCAACCTACTGCTTCTATTCTTGCCTCCAAAACTTGACTCCTCTCTGCATATTCAAACTTTCAATCCAATTTTCACTCCTTTCCTTAGCTTTATCCAAATATTCCTCCAAAGGACAAAGGACCAGAGGAAACTATCAATCCTCTAATCTATCCTCCCATAGATTTTCACCATATACCTTTGGTTGATAGAGACTTTAAAATCCATGAAAACATCTGTGAATTTGACCTCTTTGAGATGTATTGTTGGCTCGAGGACAAATACATTGACAAGTCCAATGACATTCAATTGTGGGAGTCCAATTCACCCCACTATATTTTTCCTCGTACCCAGAGCACCCCACAGTTTGTTAGAAAGTGTCATGCATCATATTTGCCAAGCCAAATGGCCATCATTACCTCCACTAGAGAAATTATGTTTACCATCACTCCTCAGGCCATAGATCAGATGATGAAAGCCCCCACAGTAGAAAATGCTACCCCATTTTCCTATGAAGCACTAATTGAACTGTACCAGAAATTAGACTTTTCTAAAAGGGCCAAAACCCTGGAACTTTTCTTGAAAGAAGATGTGTGTTACACATCAATTCGTCACCGTTTGTCACCGTCCCTGTTTCCCCTCACCCGCATACTGGAGGACTCATTCCGGGGCCTGTGAGAAGTGACATGACCTGAAACCACTTGCATCATATTCCTCTTAGTATGAGCTTCATTTTCCCTGAAGACATCTCCTGCAAAATCCTCATGAAAACAGCTCTTTTTACATTGGCGCAGGTTCACAGTTCACTGCCCGCGCCAATGAGGGAAATACTCTATAAAGGGTGCGCCATTGGCGCTCTGTCCCAGAGTCGCACTCGCGCCAACCGAATTGAGTAAATTTTTCAACGACCAAACTCCCGAAGGTTCTCTTCAACCCATTCACCAACTGAATCTATGTTGAGCTAGGATGGTTTGGCTTCGAATCTCCATAGAAGGGAAAGTGGTTTGCCACCTTTCATGGAAGTTTCCAAGTGATAAAGCCAATCCCATGAATAATGTGGTTGATCCTATCTCTTTCCCTCTCTATCTATAAAAGCTTTCCTCTATGCCTTGAGCAAGCTAGTTGGAGTGATAGTTCCAGGAGTTTAAGAGTTTGAAGCTGCAAGAGCCTTCCTTGCACCCATAAGGCCAAATCTAAGTAAGGAGATTCTTGTCATCCAAAGAGAGAGAGGCTTGTCCCTCATCCCAACAAGCTTTACAAGACTTGTGTAACTGACTACCCAGCCAAAGGAGGATTTGACGCCAGAACAATGGTTGTATTCTTCTTTGTTATTCATTAATAATAGATGACTATCGTTATGGTTCCACTCTCATTGTTTCATGTTTGATGTTGAGTTATATCTTTTCTGACCGATACATAATTGCATCTACTAGATTTTACGCTTGTTTTCGTGTTGTTCTTTGCATGTGCAGGTATCCTATCATGGAGATCGTGCGGATCGTGACTGGCCAAAGCAAAGGAATGAAGGCGACATCTATTCGACGAACACTAGCGTTGGAATCCAAGTAGGTTCTCATCATCTACTTTGTATTTGCAGTTAGGAACTTGTGTGATAGTATTGTGTGATTGTTGCTAGACCCGGTCTGGGCTAGTAGGGATCGTCTCTGTCCGCAGAGAGGATTTACCTCCACAACAATTTGGCGACTCCGCTAGGGAGATCTTGTTGTTTGATTTGTAAACTTTAGACGGAGCCTGAAGCACGGCCAGGTAGCCTTCGAAACGCTATTGCTTTGCATTAGCGAAGTAAATCAACGCCACTTCAGTCAATCTCCAGTTTGGTTTACGAACTAAACAACTTGGAGTCTGTCTTGTCTCTTTGGTTTTTCTTGTTTTGATTTCTTAGATAGCTTTCTGGGTCAAATTTCTTGTTGTTTCTTGCTTCCTGGTTTGTCTAGATACTGTTCTCAAGCCCTGGGTCACCTGCTTTTGTTTTGTTTTAAGTTAACCTGATTAGCGCGCTTTTTAGCCAAACAGTCACGCTATTGGCGCAAGTTGCTCAAAGACAACCCGCGCCAATCCTATAAAGGCACGAGTTGCAGCCTGACAGTCGCGCCAGGCCTGTCAACTTTTCAAGTTCGCTTGTCCTTAACCCCTCTGAGCTTGGATTTGTGTCTAGCTATCTTTTTTTCAATTACTGGAGTGTGTTTGATCCTGATTTGACTGGTTTTAGACCTTCATCATTCAGGTGTTTGCTTTTTCTATCGGTCACATCTTAGCCCTAGGGCATCTAGTGGCTTTGTGCATCGAACCTCTTGGAGGTGTTTTGTGTTCTCTGATCGTCCGGTCAACATTGTGGTTATTCCTTTGCATTCGCTCAGTAGTTGTCAAATTTTTTTTTTGTTATCCAAGTGATTTGTTTCTTTATCGCTCGGATTTCTCTTGGCTTCGCTTGAGCTTGGATCACATAGCTCATAAGAGGTCTTTGTATTTTCTTTTTGGTTTGAAGGACTGTTTTGGTGTTTTTGGGATCCGTTTGTGTTCTCATTGAGTGAAAGTGGTTTTTGCTCGGTGTTACTGTCTCTCAAAATTCATTTTGTGCACTTTGCCATTGAAAAGGAAAACGAATAATCTTTGTTGCGTTACATTAGTTAATTGAAAGTAGAAGCTTTTCATTGATTTAGTGATTTAAAACAAAAGAAAAGTTTCGTTTATTTGTCATTAGCTGCATCAAAGTGATTCGTGCTTGTTTGTGGTCATTTTGTTTGAAAAGATCATTAACTCTCTTGTAGTTAGCATTCATCGAACGAAATGATATTCTTTGGCATGTAGTTTGCATTCAGGAAATTGTGAGAGATTACATACGGTAGGACCTGAAACTGAAACTTAATCAAAGATCAACCATAAAATGAACTGAATGAACTTAAAAACGCATTGGAACATAACGCTCACTAAGTAGAGGTCTAGGCTAGAGACGTGCTCTGGCGTCGTTAAACCTAGTCACTGTTGTTTGACACTACGGTTGGGTGATTCCTCCTTTTGTGACTCGATAGTGGTCTAGCACGGACTTGCGCTCCCACGTACCGTCGCGTATATAGGGGAGACTCCATTAGGTTATCATCCTTGATCCATAGGAAGCCGTTTCTACCGCCTTACAAGCCGTAACGCACCGAACACAGCATTCGGGAAGATTGACTGCAGTACGGAAAGTCCTTGGTTTTCATACGACTGCCAAGATGTATAAGCAGTTTTACGGATTGTCTGGTAAACCCTTTGCCTAGTTTTCTCTAGAGTAGTCACTTTTGATCCTTTTCAAACTCCTTAAACGAAAAGGCTCACTTGAGCAGTTTGTCACTTCAGGCTCATAAAACATTCGAAGGCGACTAGAGTCACCTTTTTGTCCTTTTCTCGACTCTTAAAACATGAAAAGGTCAAGTTGTGTCTTTGCGTCTTAAAATTCATTTGGCCACGATAAACATTACCTGGTTAGATCTTGTGTGTGTTAGTTTGAGTAGGGTTTTTATCGTTAGACTCCCTTAGGTTTGTTTGAAGTTTGTCATCCTGGCTGAACCGTCGACTCCCGTTCCAAGTGATCAAGGCTCTCCATCTTCCGCTGCTCCTGAGGTACCGGTTGTGAGTGATACTCTTCCTGTTATCCCGAGTATCCTGTTAGTGTCAATCTTTACAGCCTTCCTCGAGTGATCAAATGTGCTCTTACATAGTGATTTTGAAGTGTCAAGGTCAAATTTTGTCATTTCAGTGAGTCTTCAAGCAAAATTTGGTCACTAGCCATTAGGTCTAGGGTTTGCCCAAATGTCAGTCTATGTCACTATCCAGCTGAGTCTATTATCATTCATAGGGTTGTCATTATCATGTCAGTGTCTAATGGGTCATTTGATACCTTGTTCATGCTTCAGTTGTGCCTAGGCAAGCTCATTTCCCTCTCCTAGGGTTTTGAAAGCTAATTTCTCTTGGATGGTCAAATCACCGGCAAAAATTGTTTCCTGATGTTCATACACCTTCCCCTATCGTTAAAATACCTTATCAAACACTTCCCATCCCTTATATCTGCCAAATTCCTCATTTTTGCACAAACCCTAGTTTCTAGCTACAACCTGGCAATTTCCTAGGTTTGGCCTGTGTTTTGCCCTTTTCGACCCCTTCCCCTCACTCAATCTCTGATATTCCACTTTCCCCTACTTCCTAACATCCCTCCCCACTCCCAAAAATTTCCCCAAGAATTTAGAAGCCCTCTGTCCCCTTCATTCCGCTTCATTTCGACAAAATTCCTTGTTTCACACATCGGGACAAGTTTCACTCAAAAGATGTTTCTGAGCAATAAAAGATGAATTTTTCAAAACTGAGAGAGGTTTTTGTCCACAACATGCCAAGGAAGAAAAACCTCCTTCACTTTTTACACAGGTGTCATGGTTTGAGAAAAATGTCAAAAATACCGGCGAGAACGAAGGTGCTCCAAGGATGGTTGGCCAAAACACAAAAACGAAGGAAAACGCCCGATCCACTCCAAATTTTGGCCAAAGCCTCTTTGACTGAGCATGGTACTTGATTGAGGACTACCAGCCCAAATTTCAAGAAATTTGGAGAAAATTTTGTCATTTGTGAATTTTTTGGGAATTTTACAGGTTTTGGCCGTTGGAGTGGTCTCACCCCGCGCGCGACCACTCGGGAGGACTGCTCAGAATCACAAAAAGTTGACATTTTTGGAAAGGGCATGCAAAAAATAGAATTACCTATACTTGGGGTCAACTTGATTTTGAGATTTGGGCCTCCAAAATCTCAGAATACATCAAAATTTTGACTTTCTGCCCACTTTTTGAGTTGCAGAAAGTGACCTTGGGAGAATTGACTTTTGAGGGGTCAGATCAACTCCAAATCCAGAAATTCCACTTGGGATGGAAAGTAGACACACAGAGCGTTCCAATGAGCCATCTTGCACTTGATTTGGACAACTGGAACCCACTCAAAAAGTGCTGCAAAGGGGCGCGACCACTCGAGCAGGGGGCGCGACCACTGGAGCTAAAATTGCCAGTTTTGACTTTTCAGGCTTGCAAACTCTGTTTTTACCTTGGTTGATCATTTGTACTTGTAAATGATGGATGTATGGATAATTTTCATGGCACATTGATAGATTTAATCTCTCTTAACCCTTCTAGAAGCTTCCTTGATGTAAATAGTGAATATTTAATGCATGGATGAGTTAGCTAAGTTTTAGAGGCAAGTTGTTTTGACTTCCTATTATCTAGTGCTTACTTTAGAATTAGTTCAAACTGCTCCTAGGAAGCTGAGATCGACCCCTAGAGGTGGGGAAAGGAGTTAGATGGTCTATATTATGCCTTCTCTTGCTCATTTTCATGGTTGGACTCTTGTGGGAGAAGCATTATTGTATATTGTACATCTATTACTGCAATTTAAGGAAAAGGAAGGCCAGGGTTTTGCAGACATCATTGTGGATTCTTGTGGATTGTTGTGTTGATGGTGTGTTCTCTACATGTTATTGTAAGTTTGTTTATGTGTTCCATCTCTTTCTTTTCTGCTAATTGAACAGATGAAGTGATAAAGTTTGAATTCATGCATGCCATGCTCAGCTTTTAATTTTGTTCAATATCTATGTTTTCCACTGTCTAAAGAGGATTCAAAGTTGTTGTTTGCCCTCTTTAGCTCCTCCTCTATCATTCCTGATCATCCATCTCAGATTAAGGCATCAGCACTCACTCCTACCTTGCCCCAAAGATCCCCCTGCAAAAACTGAGCCCAATCCCCGCACCCTGAATTGCACTCCCTCCAATTGCCACCAAAAACCCCAAAAATCTTTAAATCAACCCCCTTACCAATTTACTAGCCTAAAATCTTTATTCCTAATTGGTCAGCTTATCATATTGAAAGATCTACCGAATCTGACCCGAGAGAGCCTTCTCATACCTCGTAGAGCTAGCTACGAGGTGAAATGGTTTGATGTAGCCTTGAGAGTTTGTCTATCTCAGCCTAGGTGAATTCCAAGCGCTAGCATATCCAACCGATCAACTCTCGCGCTCTGGAAGATGAGGGTTACGAAGTTTATTGGAACCCCATCTGGGAGCCTGACGACGACGATATCCCTGTTACCCCACCTAGTGTTTCGTCTTCAATGTCTACCTCCCACATGGATGAGACATCTCATAGCATCAGTGAAACACATGTGGTGTCGAATATCGATACTCCCATCCCAGCTACTTCTCCACTCCCCCCACGCTATTAGTCGTTGAGGGACAGGGTAGCTGCCAGGACTTCTGCTTCGACCATGTGGGATCCTCATGTTACTCCCACCACGGGACCTTTTGTTTCACAACCCCATACTACACCTGTTACTTCAGTTCCGACGAATCCAACTGTTTGTGTAGCACATTCAACTCCGGTCGTTAGTGCCGTAACAGCGTCCTCATCTTTGAACACTGGTGCTGGTCCCCCTCACGGTCAAGTGAGTAGTGGCCAGCCGGAACTCTCGCCTAGAGTTGTCCACCCTGCACAAAGTGCTCCACCCTCTTCTGGTCCTGTTCCAGGAGGAGGGCCGTATGATGCTTCTGGACAACCTGTTCAGGATCCGAATGCGCAGGGTCCGTTATTTTACTATGATTCTACCGGTCAATACCTTCAACTATCTCAACCCTTGCCTACTCAACCTATGGTTGAGGTTTCGGTACCGTTATCCATTACTTGGGACCCTAGCACTCACTCTTTCCATGGAGGCCAAGCAATACCTGGACAGCTTCAAGGACCACCTAACCAAGGCCAGCCATCTTATCTGCAAACCCCCCAGGGGCAGCAATATTATGGCCAGTCTTACCCAGGACAATCTGGGGGCCTACAAGGACAACCCTATCAGGGACAACCTTTGGCCGCTGGCGGTCCGTCCTTTACCTATTTGACTCAACCTTCAGGTTATCCGGGGCAACCCGGTACCCAGCAAGGTTACCCGTCTGGACAACCAAGACAACCTTATATTCAACAAGGCCTACCTGGTATTCAGCAGGGTTATCCCTCTGGACAAACCGGACAAACTTACATTTCACAAGGTCAGCCAGCAGTCCAACAGGGGTATCCTTCTGGGCAAGGGGGGAAACCTTACGTACAGCAGGGCCAACCCACTGCCCAGCCTAGTCATCCTTCTGGGCAAATGGGCCAGCTCTCTGCACAGCAAGGCCAACCCACTGCCCAGCTTAGTCATCTTTCTGGACAGGCTAGCCAACCTCAAGGTCAATCGGCCATCCAGTCTGCTCAACCATTTGTCCCGCAAGGATGACCCTTGGTTGTTCAAGGACAACCTGGTACCCAGCAGACATATCCCTCTAGGCAACCAGGCCCGTCCCAAACCCAACCAGGCCAACCTTCCGGCCAGATGGTCCAAGCCCAGCCTGTTCAAGGACATTCTTCTGGGATCCAGACTCAACTTGGTTATCAAATGCAAGGTGGGCCACGACCCCAACCTTCGTACCAAGCGCAGCCTTCTTATCAGGCCCAGTATGGAGCTCAGCAAATGTATGGCTACCAGCGACCCCAGGGGCAAACTCAATTTACCCCTTACCAAAATTATCAACAAATGCAGGTTACTCCTTATCAAAATTATCAGCAACAGTATGTTGCACCTGCAGGTCAAGTTGCTAATCCATGGGGAGCTGGGGGGCAGACCCAGGGTCAACTGTCTGCATATGGACAGAACCCCTACGGGCAAAATCCCTATGGGAAAGGCCCCTTCGGGCCGGGCCCATCCGGACAAAGTCCATGGGGGCAACCACCACCTGGATGGAAACCTGGTACTACCTCTTTTCCACAGCCACAAATGTCCTTTAACCCTCAGTTGCCTTTCTTAGCGACGTTGGAACTTCCGGATGTGTCCAAGTTGACGAATGATCCCATTCTTCATAATCCATATTGGCCACCAGTTCCGACTAAAACACCCGGTGATTGCCCAAAATTCGATGGCAAAGTTGGTGAAGACCCTCAAGCCCATGTCATGACCTATCACCTTTGGTGCTCATCGAACTCATGGCTTGATGACTCCATCCGGCTTCGCCTCTTTCAAAGAACTCTCACCGGCTCAGCCGCTAAGTGGTATATTGAACTCAATCGCGGAACATTTCAAGATTTCAACTCGCTGGCTATGGCATTCCTAACTCATTTTCAGTTACCCATTCGGTATGAGACAGGGACACATCTCCTTACGTCTCTCAAACAGGACACGGCTACGCATATATCCGATCATATACATGAATGGAGATGGCGTCGTCGCTTGATCAAATTTTGGATTCCTGATCAACTCCTGACCGATTGGTTCACGACTTCCTTTGTCCCTGCGATCGCGCGAGACATCGCCATGGGAGCTTGTGTAACTGAAGAGCAAGCTATCGCACGTGCTCAGTACCTTGACTTAGTATACTCTCAGTCAGGTACTTTATATGATTATTTTCCAGACGCCCCAAGACCCGGACAATCTAAAGCTCTGCCAAAACCATATTTTGATGGAGTTATTGGCTCTGTAAACTCGTCATCAAATAAATCGGCCGCGAACCCTGGGAAGCAAAAACAGAACGCTTCTAATGGAAATACTTCTCAGGGCCAATCTAATTCTGGAAGTACCTCCGAGGTTAACACCATCCAGTCCACCGCGGCGGATAAATCCTCGAAAGGGAAAAAGAAAGGGAAAGCTAAGAATAAAACCGAACAGCCCAAACAGGACTCCCCTAAAAATCCAACCGAGGAAGGAGCCAAACGAAAACCTAAGTATCCTTGTCTTATCTGTGATGCGGATCACTACACTAAAGACTGCCCAAGGCGGTCCGAAGTTAGTCGGTTATTGAAAGGTGCTCCTGGGACTCCTGCTGTGCTTAAGGAACCTTTCCCTTCTCGGCAAACTCAAATGGTGGCAGACCCATCCCAACCCTCTTCCTCATTTGGCTCTCAAGTATTTATGGCTGGGACAATTCCCATCCATGTTACTACTCGAGCGAAATAATATCCCTCTCCTACCGGGAAAGAGCCGGAGGTCCCCTCCAGCGCTCCTCCATCCAGTTCTGGTCCTCTCCACATCGAAAGACCCAGCACTGAGACGATCCCCCGACCCCCTCCGAAAGGTGTACTCCGGAAGTCGTCTTACAACCCTAATGCTCGTGCTGCCTAGCACTATAGCATTGTTGAGGACTTAGCTCAGGCTCCGTCTGCTATGTCCGCTTTAGAAGTCCTCCAGAGTTGCCCCTCCCAGAGGAAGTCCTTGCTATCGGCTATCGGTGGCATAGACCCGGCTGATTCAGATTTGATTTCTTTCGATCTCGAGGGCTTTACACCGAGACTGCCCCACCAAGTCGCTTTCCTTATACAGGTCATCATCAATGGCAAAACAATTCATCGTACAGTCATTGATGAAGGTGCCTCAACTTGCATCATGTCTATTGCTTGCTGGAAGGCTATTGTTCTCCTACATTGAGTTAGTCTCCTACGACGTTAGAAGCCATTGATGGAAGAGAGTCTCGTCATTATGGTATCCTCCAACGTTTGCCCATCTCCCTGGAAGGAAAGACGGTAGAAGTGGAGGTAGAAGTCGTTGACGCTAATCTCATCTATAATCTCCTCCTCGGACGTAGCTGGACATATGCCATGCAAGCCGTGGCCTCCTCCCTTTTCCGTGTCATTTGTTTCCCTCATCAGGGGAAGATTGTCACGGTGGACCAGCTCTCCTTCTTCGCCTCTTCTTCTGAAGGTAATGTGCCATTTGTGGAGCATACCTCTAAGTCATTCGAGAGTGTGGGAGCCGGACTTTTTAAAGATCCCGCTCTAATGGGTGTCTTTCCCCTTCCACCTCCGAATCTCGCCCCTATTAACATGATCTCTGTGCGTTCTGATCCGTGGGTCCTTCCTCCCGCTAATCAGGAAGAATCCTGGGGCGATATGATGCCGTTGAGTCCTGCCGAGCTCAACTACGTCGAAATCGTCGCTGCATCGGCTCCCCCTGCTGAACCTGCTCTTCTGGGCAGTGTTCCCGATTCATATGTTCATTTCCCTTGGCTAGGAGATGATGCTACTTCGGATCCATTAAAGGAAATATTTCCTTCCGATGAAGCCATCATAGAGACCATGTCTCTTGAAGAGCTCCCTTGGTCAGATCATCACCACCGCTCTTCGTTTCTCCCTCCCCATCAGGAAATGATCGCATGTCTCGAGCGGTTTGCTTCGTGTATCCCATCCTCGCCCCTTCAAACACCTATTCAGCTTTACCAAGTGTCTTCTGAGGGCAATATGGGAAACATCACGCAAACCCAACCCATCGACATCTCTGTGAAACCAGGGATTGTTGAGTACATTTACATAGGAGTCACTTGCACTCCAGAGGAAGTTCAACTTTACACCGCTCTATTTCACGAATTTCGTGATGTCTTCGCTTGGTCCTATGAAGAAATGCCCGGCATCGACCCTAGTATTGTGGTGCACGAAATACCTACGTATCCAGGTGCTAAGCCTGTCCGTCAGCGCCTACGCCCTGTGCACCCCCGAAAGGCTGCAGCCATCAAAGCAGAAGTCGAAAAGCTTCTCAAGGCTGGTTTCATTTACACCATTCCACTGACGAATTGGGTCTCTAATATAGTTCCTGTGAACAAAAAGCAGGGCACTATTCGAGTCTGTGTTGATTACCGTGATATCAATCGCGCTTGTCCTAAGGATAACTTCCCTACACCCTTCATCGATCAGCTTATTGATGAGTGTGCAGGAAGCGAAATTTACTCGTTCATGGACGGTTTTTCTGGATATAACCAGATCAACATCGCACGTGCTGATCAACATAAGACCGCTTTTATCTATCCTTGGGGCACTTTTGCCTATAAGAAGCTCCCTTTCGGTTTAAAAAATGCCGGCGCTACCTTCCAACGCGCGATGTCCTATGCCTTTCATGATATTCGACACATTGTGCAACCATATCTGGATGACCTTCTGGCTCATTCAGCCAAGCGTCAAGACCATCCCTCCCATCTTCGCGAAGTTTTTCTCCGCTGTCGACACTATCATATTAGGCTCAACCCTCATAAATGTGTCTTCTGCGTGGAATCAGGCCGACTACTCGGGTTTATCGTCTCCCGAGAAGGCATCTGTCTGGATCCTCTCAAAGTCGAGGCCATCCTGAATCTTCCTCCCCCTGCTTCTTTGCAGCAGTTGCAGAGCTTGCAGGGCAAAGCGAATTTCTTTAGACGTTTCATCCCGAATTATGCCGAGGTGGCTAAAGGTTTTACACGGTTGTTGAAGCGAGACACACCCTTCCATTGGGATGCTATTGCTCAGGAGTCCTTCTAGCGACTCAAGGGTCTCCTTGTCTCTGCTCCATTATTGCAACCTCCGAACTACCGCCGTGATTACACCCTATATCTGGCCGCTGTCGATACCACTATCGGCATGGTTCTAGTACAAGATGACGATGATGGCAATGAGCACGTTATTTATTACCTGAGCCGCAACCTATTGGATACGGAAACTCGCTACGCTTACGTTGAGAAGTTGGCATTGGCCGCCGTGTGCGCCGTCCAACGTTTCCGGCACTATATCCTGTTGCGCTCCACGACCGTGATTTCTGACTGCAACCCGATGACGTACATATTGTCACGTCAGTTGTTAGGGGGCAAATACTCTAAATGGATCGTAATCCTCCAAGAGTTTGACTTGGAATTCACTGCTGCCAAGTCTAAGAAGTCTCTGGTCTTCGCTGAATTGCTCTGTTCTTTGCCATCCCCTTCTGCCCCTCCTCTTTCAGAAGATCACATTTAGGACAAAACTCTTTTTCTAATCAGCACCCTCGATCCTTGGTACGGGGATATTATTGTGTATTTACAAACCTCCTCGTTCCGCCCCGCTCTATCCAAGGATGCTCGGCGGCGGATCCGCCATCAATCTCAACCCTATCAGATCATAGGAGACACCCTGTACCGCCTTGGCGTTGACTCCGTTCTCCGCCAATGTCTCACCCTCGAGGAGGCTGAGAGAGTCTTGAATGACTGCCACTCTGGCACCTATGGTGGTCACATGTCCGGATATGCCACAGCTCAAAAAATCCTTCGCGCTGGTTATTTCTGGCCCTTCATTTTTAAAGATTGCATTCTTGTTGTCCGCTCGTGTCATGCATGCCAGATATACCAGCGGAAGATGCGTGCACCACCGGCCCCGCTACACCCTGTTGTGACCGTAGGCCCTTTTTCAAAATGGGGTATTGATTATACAACCTGTAAGCCTCGCTCGGACGGGGGGCATGGGTTTATTATCGTTGCCGTCGATTACTTCACAAAATGGGCCAAGGCGATGCCCACATTAAATGAAGATGGTCATACAGCGGCGCAGTTTTTGTTCAATCATGTTATTACGCGGTTCGGAGTTCAACAAGCCATCGTCACGGATCACGGGAAGAATTTCCGTAATCACATGATGACCGAGTTAACAACCCAACTAGGCTTACGGCACGATAGTTCAACCCTGTACTATCCTCAATCTAACGGTCAGGTTGAAGCTGTTAACAAGATTTGGGTAACAATGCTTCAACGCACTGTTGACATGCATAAGTCTAATTGGCATCTGATGTTGTTTCCTGCCTTGTGGGCCTACCAAACCTCTGTGAAGGATGCCACCGGGTTCACTCCATTTCAGCTAGTTTATGGACTGGAGGCTACCCTTCCCATAGAATGTGAAATTCCTTCGTTGAAAATAACCGTCGAGTTGCTTCCCAACACCACTCCGGTGGAGGAACGGCTCCTTTATCTAGAACGGTTAGACGAGACCCTTCGTTTAGCCTCTCTAGCTATTGAAGCTCAAAAGAAGAGAGTCAAAACTCATTTTGACCATGCCATTCGTCCTCGTTCCTTTGTTGAGGGAGACCTTGTCCTGCTAGACGACCAAGCCAATGATAAGCTGGGGGCAGGCAAACTCGAGCCCATGTGGCTAGGCCCTTACATTCTAAAGAGAGCGTTGCAAAAAGGGGCCTACGAACTAATTGACTACGAAGGTAATCCTCTTGATAAGCCCCGTAATGGGCTGTACTTGAAAAAGTACTATGCATAATTCATGCGCTTCGATTTGGATATGCGTGTGTGTGTGTGTGAGTTTTCATGTTTTCGATTTGGTGTGAAAGCGTGATTGCCCCTTATTGTGTCTTTTTGCTTCTTGTGCAGATGTCGGGTGCACCTTACATTGGTTTCGCTGATGGTGCCTGCCGCAGTACTCGTAATTTGTCCTCTGCGGCGTGGGTGATCTACGATCCTCACGGTGAGTTGATAGACCTTCAAGGTGTCTGTTTAGGTTGTACTACAAACAATGTCGCTGAATATAGCGCTGTTATTGAATTATTAGCCGAAGCAATTAATCTCGGTATTCGTACATTGCTTGTTAACCTAGACTCTCAGCTTGTCGTCCACCAGCTCAATGGGCGATATTCCGTCAGAGACCGTCACATTTTAAGGCTGTACTTACGTGTTAAATTGTTAGAAAGAAATTTTGATTTTATCACATATCAACATATTCCTCGACGATTAAACACATTATCTGATGCATTGGCCAACCATGTATTAGATAGACATTTGCGTAATTTATAATCAAAACATCATACAAGCAAGCACATAAAAGCACAATAATAAACCATAGGCATATGTATATATATATGTGTGTCATAATGTTTGCACTGTGTGCGTTACAAAACCCAAAAAATAATATGTGTTCTGATACATCCTCGGACAACATGTCCCTCAAAAAATATGCATGAAAGAAACCTAGGAGTCTACTCATGGTGGTGCTCATGGTAGCACGTCACCGCGCGCACCAAGCGTCTCAACAGACGATGGATGCGGGACGGCACCCCCACCGTGTGCCTCTGATATGCGAACGGCACATCCGCCAATCTAGCATAGCCTGGAATCCCTTGGGTAAGTCCCTCGAGATTCTACACCAACTCTTCCCCCACGGCACCTCCTGCCTGAGGGTCAGCTGCAGGTTGGCCCCTCCTCGCTATAGGAGACAAACCGGCTGGACGCTCTGGTCCCACATCTGCATATATATATCACTGTCATCAGAACATGCATTGACAAAAACATAAAAAATACATAAAAACATCAAAAAGAGAAGATCATACCTAGCTCCTCTTCCCATTCCTCCCCCTCGGGCAGTGGGAGGTCTGGGTCCCCCATGAAGTTGGTTCCCGCATATGGCCAGTCTTCCACCACGATCAACTGGCGGCGAAGCCATATGAAGAACTCGGGCCGCGAAGACATCTGCTGGCCCCCTCCTCCTCTAGGCATCAATGCTGCCCAGCGAGCCATCCTAGGCTCTCGTGGTAATGGGTCCGCTACCACAGCTCCCTGGTACTAGAATAAAGGTAATCGTTCCAGGAAGAACGATACCACAATCGAACCATATCCAAACTGTTTCACCCCCCCGTGCTTACACTTTGTAAGCTGCCTCTTGATATTTGTAGTCACTGCTGTAGCCCAGTCAAAAATGGTGGGGCTAAGACACTCTGTCGCCAGTAACAGATGGTTCTTGCTGGCCTCATGGGGCGCCTGTGCCCCAGCTGCACGTGTGATGGTGAACAGTATCACCTTAAGAACCAAATCATGGATGGTGGTGATATCCACCTTGGTGCTGTTCTTCCCAAATTGTGCCTCTGGGCACACACGAGCCTTTACTTCACCTATTTTCTCTGCGGAAGGCCTGCTTCCGGTCAGAATGGGGATTGCCCCTCTCCGTGACAGCCCAGTAATGAAGTACACATCAAATACATCCAGCTCTAAGGTCTGATCCCGTAGTCGAAATACTTGGTCGTCGACGTCCCAAGCATCCACTATGAACTGTAATAGCTCTGGTTGAGCTCGTAGATAGGAGGTGAGAAAGAATTTCTTGAGACCACAGTCTCTCAGCGCATTCATACATCCCTCATCTGCGATGGCTAAGGCATCTATGGCATCGTTCTCTCGTTCTTTCCATTCCACCGGCATTTTTGCGTGTTTCCTGCACCCACAACGATGAATAAATCATTAATGAAGCCTTCATAAGCATATACACCAGTCAAATTTCAAAATTGATGGGAAAATCTAAGTAAAAACCTAGGTCGTGCGGTTGGCGCGACTGTTTCTAAAACAGTCGCGCCAATGGCGCGGCACCTTTGGGTAAATCACCCCATTGGCGCGGACCCGTGCCGGATACCCGCGCCAATGGGGCGCAACCCTAAATTTTGAAATCCCCCTTGTAGAGGCTCAAATCAGGAACAAAATGCATAAAAACAGGAATGAAAATGAAGCTTAAGAGAGCGCCTCTTACCTGGAGCTGGCGGAATCTCAAATGGCTGCCCGGATTGCTGGTAATCGCTGCTCGAAGTTTGCACTCCAAATGGACCACTACCACTATGCACAAGGTAAAAAGGTAAAAGTAATTTTGTTTTTACATTTTCACCACATTTATAGACTTTTTGACTTGTAATAAGGTTTAAAAAGTTGATTTTTGAATATTTTAATGTGCTTTTGGTCGAAAACAGGTTTTACGCTTGTTTCTGGTGCTATGACAGGTCCTTTTTGCAACTTCGATGGTGAAGTGAGTTGTGTTTTATGCTTTTTCGGACTCGGTAAATACACGAAAAAGTCATGATGGAGTTATCTTTAAGCTCTTTTCTAACTCATTAAAAGTGTAAAGATTGTCGAGTTCCCTCTTGACTCGTTAAATGGAAATAAGAGGCGGTCATCTTTAAACCCTTTTCCCGACCGTATAAAAAATGAAAAGATCGTCGGACCCTTGTTGTTTCCGGTTCGTAAATGGTTACGAAACGACGTGATGTTGATCACTTTTCTACTTTTTCGGATCAATGTCACTATAATTGAAAAGTACTCCTCGATCATAATGGTCGGGCGGTTCTTTCGAGCATTGTTTTATACTTTTTCGGGCTCGAGAGACACAACTTTACGAAAAAGGACCCCCCTGGAGTTTTCTTTTTGTTGTCTTTTCAGACACTCTAAATAGGAAAAGACACCGAGTTTTCCTTTGTCAGGCTCGTTAAAACTTAATGACATCGGATTCCGTCGTAATGACGCTCACAAGCACATGCTATCCCCATCAAGCTTGTTAAAAATAACTAGGGTACTCGCCAGAAATGGTGGGGAAAATGGATCCATGATTGTCATCATGTCAGCAGTATGTCGCTCTTGAACATGGCACCTGTCTGCATTCGTGTCGGGGTGGGGACATCTCATCTTGTTTTACACTAGCCTCCATGGGTTTGGGTTATCCTATTTGACCTCTCATCTGCTCATTGCCTTGTCACCATGACCTCTACTCATTTGATGTCAAATACTGCCAAATCCACTGTCATGCCGCCGATATGTTCAAGAGAAGTTGACCTCTGCATCAATACCACCTCCTCTGATACCTCACATAATTTTGCATCACCACAACATCTTTCCTCTGTCTCGTGTCAATGATGTGGGAAACATTATGGCCCACCTTTGATCAAGATCACTTCCTGTCGACTTCAGCTCACTATCCAGGAAGCTGATCTAGAGACTCCCTTTGGTGCCTTGGAGCCTGCATGCCTTAATGGCAGGTTCTTCGTGTTCGACGAGAGGTTTTCATCATTAGCCTCTGATCGAATGATTCTACGGGTGTTCGACGCCAGCTCATTCATTCACACGCCGTAGATTGTACCTATAGTACCTTGAGGGCCATTGTCATTATTGGTGGTACCTCTCGCGTCTGTTAACAGTTTTCATTATTGACTGGTAATCAGACGATGTTCATGCATGTTCGACTTCAACTCATACATTCGCATGCTTGAACTTGTACTTTGTACGGGTCGAGATGGAGCGCAAGACCCTGGATTTTGTCCATTGAGATCCAGGCTGCGATTTGTGGATTATTATGATTACATGACTCATTTACTGGACGGCTGTGACCATGCCTGAGTCTATTTATCGATCCTCTCCGGACGGCTGCGCCCATACCTTGGATCTAGATTATTATGTACTCTGTTACGGATGGTTGCGCCCATACCACACATATATCATGTACTTGAGATATCGGTTGTACTTCTTTACGCAGGTTCTCCGGCGGCCGTGTTTTCAGTCATGCATGTTCTTGTAAAGCATTTCACCCATCTCTCTCTCGGGCCTCATGCTTTAGGGGGCATCTGTTACACAGCAATTCGTCACCATTTGTCACCGTCCCTGTTTCCCCTCACCCGCATACTGGAGGACTCATTCCGGGGCCTGTGAGAAGTGACATGACCTGAAACCACTTGCATCATATTCCTCTTAGTATGAGCTTCATTTGCCCTGAAGACATCTCCTGCAAAATCCTCATGAAAACAGCTCTTTTTACATTGGCGTGGGTTCACAGTTCACTACCCGCGCCAATGAGGGAAATACTCTATAAAGGGCACGCCATTGGCGCTCTGTCCCAGAGTCGCACTCGTGCCAACCGAATTGAGTAAAGTTTTCAACGACCAAACTCCCGAAGGTTCTCTTCAACCCATTCACCAACTAAATCTATGTTGAGCTAGGATGGTTTGGCTTCGAATCTCCATAGAAGGGAAAGTGGTTTGCCACCTTTCATGGAAGTTTCCAAGTGATAAAGCCAATCCCATGAATAATGTGGTTGATCCTATCTCTTTCCCTCTCTATCTATAAAAGCTTGCCTCTATGCCTTGAGCAAGCTAGTTGGAGTGATAGTTCCAAGAGTTTAAGAGTTTGAAGCTGCAAGAGCCTTCCTTGCACCCATAAGGCCAAATCTAAGTAAGGAGATTCTTGTCATCCAAAGAGAGAGAGGCTTGTCCCTAATCCCAACAAGCTTTGCAAGACTTATGTAGCTGACTACCCAGCTAAAGGAGGATTTGACGTCAGAACAATGGTTGTATTCTTCTTTGTTATTCATTAATAATAGATGACTATCGTTATGGTTCCACTCTCATTGTTTCATGTTTGATGTTGAGTTATATCTTTTCTGACCGATATATAATTGCATCTACTAGATTTTACGCTTGTTTTCGTTTTGTTCTTTGCGTGTGCAGGTATCCTATCACGGAGATCGTGCGGATCGTGACCAGCCAAAGCAAAGGAACGAAGGCGACATCTCTTCGACGAACACTAGCATTGGAATCCAAGTAGGTTCTCATCATCTACTTTGTATTTGCAGTTAGGAACTTGCGTGATAGCATTGTGTGATTGTTGCTAGACCCGGTCTGGGCTAGTAGGGATCATCTCTGTCTGCAGAGAGGATTTACCTCCACAACAATGTGTCACTGCCAAAGAAAAATCCTCCCTATCCCTCCTCTATTTTCCTTGAGAGAGCCAAGCATATTATTATAGTTGTCTCCTACCTCCTTGGCTACTACTCTGATCAGTGGGTATATGAGGCCATCATATGATTTCCTTCCATTTTCTCTGTTGATTCTAAAACCTTCATTGTGTTTAACTTCAGCCAATTTCTTGTAGAGTTAAGGAAGCTCATAACTTCTTTACTTTTTTACCAAATCAAGAGCAAAAAGAGGCTAGACCAGTCTTTTTGGGCATTCTGGAGCCATTGGAATAGGTTTTAGAGCTATTTGAGCATTATAAACAGATGTATTCACACTTTTGAGCATAATAGAGAGGGTTAAGCCATTAGAAGCTAGACCAAGGAGACATAACCTAGGCGAGGTGAACTCCTTCATCATCTGTTGTTGTGATACTATTTTGGTGATGTTCATGCCTGTTATAAGTTGTTGTTCAATCATTTTTTTATGTTAATTTGTACACGAAATTTACATAAAAACATTTAAAAACTCATGTCAAAACTTGCAATTAACCTCGTGAATCCTTAAGCACTTTTTCATATTTTGAAGAGGAATTTAGCACAACAAAACTAATTTTCCCATTCAGATCACCTGACCACCACAATACACTCCTAATGTGGCACTGAAAGTAGTGCAATTTATCCAAGGTAGCTCCCAGTTCTACATGTTTCTCCCATCAGACCCTTTCAAGATTTTTCAATTGCTCTAGCAGGGATTGAATCAAGTCTCTACAATTTTCCAAGCGACAATGTTGAATAACCCTCAAACCAGGAACCAAAGACTTTGTACCCCCTTGCCGTCCTGATCCACTACGTCGTCAAGCCCTGCCCCTCACCGGTGTTCAAGATGGTAAACCCCCGCGGCCCTTCATCAAACCACCACACCCTCAACCACCCCGACGAGCCACACACGCCTCCACCCCCTGCTCCGTGTTCTGCAATTGAGAAGCCCGGTCCCTGTGTCTCGCCGAGCAAGGCTTTGGAGGGAGGGAGGACTGCCCTCTTCTCAGGGTTGGATGCATCAACAGTAGACTAGCAGTGATATGAACTTAAAAAAAATGCAACAAATTACATATATAACCATAAATATAGAGCTGCAGCGAAAATATCACTTCATTTCATTAATATCATAATACTAAAATATGCTTACAAACATAATGGAAATAAACTAGCTCGGATGATGGTAGCTTATCTTTGAGAAGAGATGTGGTGGCTACATACCTCTAAACTATGTTACAATGAGGCTCAAGGGCCTATTTATTATTGAACAATAAGGGAAAACCCTAAACAACCAAAACCCTAACCCCAGGAGATGGAACACCAATAGTTTGTGGGCCCTGTTGGGGTGAGTTGGGAAACCAACTTCCCGGGGTCGTAACTTGGCCATATTATCTATGTTTGTGTGTATGTTACCTTGTTGGAAAGGTCTCTCTAAGTAATACAAGATTTGTGGTAGACCCTACTTACGACCACAGTGCTACTACAAACCTCAAAAAAACGTTATTTAGGGGGTCAAAACTGCTCCGAAAGTTGATGACCCAAAAAATTGCTAAAAATAGTAAATTCTAAAATAAACAAGGAAATAGATGAAGCCAATTAGAGGTTTAGGTGGAATAGCTAAGTGGCCACCAATATCCACCTGAATCAATCATCCATCCTTATGAAGAAATGGTCCCCATTGCGTGCAAAGCCTCCATGAGGTGAGGAAATTTCTGTTAAACCTGGTCCCTAGTGAACCACTTGCCCTCGTGAAGGAGTTGGTCTGATTTAACAAATTGATATAGTTGGATCCTATATTGGCGACTGTTCTTGATATGCGTATCCATGAGTTTATCAGTTGTGACCCGTTCCATGCAGTTCGGGTTTAGATTTGTTGGTGTGACTTGTTCTGTAATGTCGGATGTGTCCAACAATGGTGGAAAGTATGGCCGAAGGCGATCTACGTTGAACTTTTAGTGCATACCAAGGAATGGTGGGATGATGAACTCAAAAGAATTGTCCCCTATAGTCTTGGTGATGGTGTATGGCCCATACCAAAGTGGGCAAATCTTGTGGTTGGGTCCAGCGAGGCGTTGCTTCTGCAAATGTAGCCAAAATTTGTCACCCACCTAGAAATTCTATGACACTCGATGTTGATTATGGTGTTTCTTGTACTTAGCATTGGATCTGCCCAATATATCATGGACATGCTAGTGGATGTGTTGAACGCGCTCAATGAAGTTGTTAGCACTGTCAGCTTCAAACTAGACATGAGCCAAATCTGCCTGAGTAGATGCAAATCGTATGGCCACATCAATGGGACATAATGGATGAAATCGTAACCTTGCCTAAAAGGGGCTATGGCCCATTGAGCTATGGAGAGATCTATTGTAGTTGTGCTGGACATATGGGAGCCTTTCATCCCATGTGCATGGATGCTTCAAGTTATACATGCGCATAATGTGTACGATCATCCTATTGACATCCTCTGTTTGGCCATCAATTTTGGGTTGGAACGTCGAGTACTTAGTACATTAGGTATCCATCATCAACCAAAGACTTGACCAAAATGCACTTAGGAATCTACTATTGCAATCTGAGATAATGGAATATGGGATCCCAAAGTGTACCCCACTCGCTCAAACAAGAGCTTAGCAATGGCCTTTGCTATGACACTCTTCTTGTAGGTCGTCATGATGGCCATCTTAGAGAATCTGTCGACGACCACGAAAACACAGTCATTGTCGTGCTTAGTAGAAGGAAGGCTCGACATGTAATCCATGAAGATGGATTACCAAGATCCACTAGGATAGGTAGAGGATTATATAGGCCTTGCTTCTGATGGTTGGTTTGGCAATGGCACAGGCGATGCAAGATCTAATGTACTTCCCAACATCCAAATGAAGTTTCGGCCAATAAAAATACTTTTGCAGTACCATCATAGTTTTCTCTACTCTGAAATTGCCAACGACCCGACTATAATGCACCTCCCAAATCATCTTGGAATGCTCGCTTGAAGGAACATAGATGTTTCCTAGGTGGCATAATAGTGCATCCTGAAGGTGAAAATTTGGAACTTTCTTCCCTTCCAGGAGTGTCTGGTATATGCTATTGAATTCTAGATTTCTCTTGTAAAGATGCAACCACCCTGAAGTCTTGTGCCCACAAGAGTTGAGAACAGTGATTAGTGTCATGACTAGTGATCAGCTGAGGCAGTCTGCAACATTATTGGTGTTTCCCTTCTTGTACTTAATGTTCAAATGGAACTGTTGCAGGTATGTGTTCCATTTTTTATGGCAATCGTTTTGCAACTTCTCATGTGTTTGTATGAACTGCAGGGGTCGGTGGTCCCTATGGATGACCATTTCCTTCCCCGTTATGGAATGCTTCCATTGACAGCTGGACTACACAATGGAATACATTTTTTTGTCGTAAGTGGGATACTTTCAGGCTGTGTCTAAAAGTGTCTCACTGTGGTAAGCCACTAGATGCCCCTGTTGAGTAAGAACAACCCCAATAGCATAGCTAGAGGCGTCTGTCTCAATCTCAAATGGTTATTCCAGGTTTGGTAATGTGAGCATTGGTATAGATCAGAGGCGACGCTTCAACTTAGAAAATACCTTATGTTGGGTTTCAGAAAGAAAAAAAATAAAATAAATAAATATATAAATAAATAAAAAATATAAATATAAATAAAAATATAAAATATAAAATATAAAATAAAATAAAATAAAATAAATAAATAAATAAAAATAAAAATAAATAAATAAATAAATAAAAAATAAAAAAAATGGTTTCTCTCCGCCCTTGGTGACTTGACTAAAAGGCCAAGTGATATGAGAGAACCCCAAAATGAACCTGCAGTAGAAATTGGCAAGACCTAGAAAGTTGTGGAGCTCTATTAGAGTGGTTGGGGTAGGGCAATCCTTTATGATTTGTATCTTGGCTGGGTCCACACTCACACCATGTTCATCAATGATGTATCACAGATATTGAATCTCGGTCATGCCAAAAGTGTTTTTCTCCAAATTAGCACACAACTTGTGTTTTCACAAGGTTTAAAGCACCTATCGAATATGGTGGAGGTGCTCTTCCCAACTCTGGTTGAAGATCTAGATATCATCTAAATACACCACCATGAATGAGTTTGTGAAGGGTCGCAAGATTTCGTCCATCAATCTCATGAAGGTTTTGGGGGCATTCGTCAACCTAAAAGGCATGACCAACCATTGGAAAAGGCCCTCCTTAGATTTGAAGGAAGTCTTCTACACATCACAGGTTTTTATAGGCACCTGGTGATAACCAGACTTCAAGTCAACCTTGTTGAAATATTTGGCTCCCTTCAGCTGGTCCAAAAGGTCATCGATCCATGTGATTGGGTGCCTATTCTGGACAGTGATCTTGTTCAATGCTCGATAGTCAATACAAAGTCTCTAGGTCCCGTTCTTCTTCTGTTGCAATAAAATTGTGCTCCCACATGGTGATGATCTTGGCATGATGTGCCCTTTTTGAAAAAGCTCTTGAATCTTCCTCTTCATCTCATCGTTCTCCAAAACAGAGCGTCGATAGATCAGTCCATTGGGTAGAAGTGTGTCCAGGGTCATATTGATGGAGTGCTTGACCTGACAGTGCATAGGTACTCGTGTAGGTGAGGCGAAAATGTCCTTGTACTCCTCCATGACCTTGTCCATCTATTGTTGTTGTGTGGAGGAACCCTATCTAAATGCCTTGACCCTAACCTTATTCTTGCCTTAAGGGAAAATCATAAGGAAAAAAATTTTCCTATTCTGGGAAACTATCTTACTGCATTGCATTGTAGTGATCAAAGAGATGGCAATAGGTAGGGCTACCTCCAGTATCCTGTCTAACTTATTGCCCAAATTTATCATAGAACGAGGTCTAGACTCATATACAACATGTCATTTCCACAAGTATGGTTTTCCTAATAATACATCACAAACTTAAAGAGGAGCAACATCACACAATACCTCATTCGTGAGAGCTTGATCGTGTAGGGAAGGTGACACTGCTGGCTGACATGGATATGTAATCCTTGATGAAGCCACCCGATGGTATACAACTACGGATGTGTTGTCATTGGTAGGCCCAGCCACTTGACAACCTCTACTGAAATGAGGTTCTTTTGGCTCCCGTTGTCAACAACGAGCTGCAGCATTGAACCCTTCACCCACATGTATGAGTGGAAGAGGCATTCTCCCTCCTCTGGATCTTCAGGCTCAGTATACTAGATGTTGGTCATGTCCATGATGGCACTCAGCTTCGTTTCAATGATCTTCTTCCCTTTTTCATTCCCCTTGTCAAGTTCTGACTCAGAGTCAGAACATGCATCTGGTTTGGAAACCTTCACCTCTGTCATTAGTGGCTGCTTAGCTCGACACTCACTTGTGTTGTGAGTGGAGCTCTTATGGAACTCACACCATTTTCTCATGTCCTTCTTTGTCTTCATGGTGTTGTACTTTTCTTGCAGCTTCAACGGGTTGTCCTGGGTCGCCCTGCATTTCCTTTGGCCTTTTCTCTGTGGTTTGGGGGCGCCTTTTCCTTGCTTTGGATTTGTAGATCCAAAGTCTCGCTTCTTATGTTTAAACTTATGTTCAATATTGACAGCATATCAGTATGTCATGCCAAGTGAGGAGATGTCCAGATACTCCATCTCATCATGGATTTACTTGTGTAGATAGTCGCGGTACTTGAGTACCAAATGCTTCTTAGAAGCGTTGATACCCACTTTTGTGCGGAGGGTATGGAAAACAATTGTGAACTTCAACACATCTTAGTCCCTTCCCTGTTGTAGCATGGTCCACTTTATGTATTTATCTTTATTGCTACCAACAGGGTAATATTGTTCCTGGATGGCATCTGGGAAAGAATCCCAAGTGGGTGCGGCTAAAAATAGTGAGGATTCCCTCTCATCCTTTTGTTCACAATAGGTTTGAAGCTTTGAGAAGTGAAAAATTAATCTTTTCCCAATTGTAAAAGTCATGAAAGAAAAATATCCTTCAAACAAATTCAACCATTTATTTATGGTGTCTACATCTATCTGGCCCTCAAATATGCGAATATCAAAGTTAAATTGTACCTTAAAATAAGTGGCGCCTCTTGAGTGGCTACTAGATGAAGATACGTCGCTTGTGGGTAGCTGTCAAAGGATTTGGGCAAAGTTATTCATCATCGCGTTCCTCTATCACTCGAGCGATTCCTCAAGCAATATTTTGATCAGATATCCTTCCCCCCTCGTCTTTATTCTCATCCGCCATGGTAGACTGTCAAGGTTTGCAAGGCTAGTCTTGCAAAGGTTCAACCAATCTGAGCCCTAACTCATACCCTGACCTAATTGGGGACATGCAAAGAAAAACAGAGATAGAGCAAAACGCTCTTATACCATTGGTCCAAACTTAAACAGGAATGAAAAAATTATAAATATAACCATAAATACAGAGATGTGGCAGAAATAACACTTCGTTTCATTGATATCAGAATACTGAAATATGCTTACAAAAAAAATAGAAATAAACTAGCTCGGGTGATGGTATCTTATCTGAGCTAAGAAGAGATGTGGCAGCTACATGCCTTTGAACTGTGTTAGAATTAGGCTCAAAGGCCTATTTATTATGGAAAAACAAGGGAAAATCATAAACAACCAAAAACCTAACCCCAGGAGATGGAACACTAAGAGTTTGTGGGCTCCATTGGGGTTAGTTGGGTAGCCAACTTCTCGGGGTCATAACTTCATCATATTATCTTCATTTGGTGTGTACAATACCTTATTTGAAAGGTCTCTCTGAGTAATACAAGATTCACAATAGGCCCTTGCCTATGGCTATGGGCCTATTATGAACCTCAAAAAAACGTCGTTTAGGGGGTCAAAACTGCTCCCAAAGTTCAAGACTTGAAATCTCCTATAAATAGTAAATGTTGAAATAAACAAGGAAATAGATGAAACCGACTGGAGGTCCAGTGTAACAGCCCTGGTGAAAATTCCATGTAATAAATGTTAAAAAAATAACCATGGATGACTGGGACACTTATTCCAAGTTGAATGTTGGTCAAGACATCCTAGGGGGTGTTCATTTGATTGTCTATGGCTAAGGAAATTGGCAAAGGTAATGGCTAACGCACTAAAATGGCATTTTGGCACTTTTATTTATGAAAATAATGGAAATTAGGAGAAAAAGGAGGTGAAAGGTCACAAGTTTCATGTGAGGAGGAAAATAATGGAAAATGAAGAAAATAGAGGCCTCATTCATAGAGAGGCTTCTGAGGATCAGTTGGTAACCTTTTGTCAATTAAGCTTTGGATCTCTCTCATTATTCTCTCTCTCTCATACTCTTGTACACTTAGATTTTTCTTGGAGCACTTTGGCATTGGAGGAAGAAAGACAAAGAAGGAAAGAGGAAGAAAAGATCAAACAGGGGAAGGCAAGATCAAGCAGTTACAACAGGATTCATTGTAGGTGTCAACTTGCATGTGTATTTTACTTTGCTAGATTTGGCATGCATGGAATTGCATGTTTTTCTTTTATACTATGGCATAGTTTTTGCAAGGTGTGATAGTATTTTTAGCCTAGTCTTGCCATTTCCTGATAGCTTTGATGAGATGGGTTCTCTCATGCGGTTCGTGGGGGATGACCAGAATGGATTCGAAGCTGAGGGGGGTGGATCTCCGAATTGACAAACACATGGTGGTAGTGGTTCCTCAACCAGACTGAGGATGCATGAAGCTACTGGCTTAGTAACCCTTGAACCAAATTGTGGGTTGTGGTAAAGCTAGATTGTGTGCATCGGTGGCCTAGGAATCCTTTCCGATGAATGGCGGGATATATAGTGAATCCAAGAGGTGGATTTTTCTCTTCGTTGGGCCTAGTGATTTTGGGATGGAATTCATGGTAAATCCTGGAGAGTATGTCTTGGTGTAGGGCCTAGAGATCCGTGGATCAGACTTTGGATGCATGTTAAAGCCTGAGAGACTAGGAGGCACTCAAATTCCTCATGGTGTAGGTAGAGAACTCCGGTGGCATCCACATTGATTTATGTTTTTGATGTGTTCTATGAGTCCCACATTCATGCTTGGAATATGGCACAGGGGTGATTGGCTGAAGAGAGACTTGGCTCAGCTAATCTATGGATGGGTGGAACGTGGTAGTCCCATCCCCAGTTGGTTCATTGAATTTATTAATGAAAAATTCATTCCCTTTATTTTCATGTGCAAATGTACTAATGTATATATGGATTTTGATGGTTGATATGTCCATTGTATTTATGTTCCTATTATGTTGGTTATATGTATATTTTGCGAGAGCAGCTATGTATGGCTCTTAGCATGTTTTTACTTGTATTTGAATGGATATTGTATCTATGACCTAATAAGTGATAAGGCAGCAAAATACATGAGGAAACATTGGTTCATGGTGGTTCTCAGATAAGTAGGAGATCCCTAGACTTAATTCTGTTGTTTACACTTGTAGGTCACATGTTGATGATATGTTTAAGAAAATGCATGTCATGGCTAGTAGGGGTCTGGTTACGGTTTTGTTCATCTTATTCCTTTTGTACCCTTGTTTCCTTGTATCCTTACCAATTCCAAGTGATCATTCCATTCTGGGCAGTGTCCCGGGCTCTCGGCCGAAAAAGGTGGCTCAAATCCCAAAAATGCTAGCAAAACAGAGCATTAGCTTGAGACTAACTCACCTGGGAAGTGTCTGGGAAGTGTTATAAAGCACCTTGATAGTGTTTGGAGAGCATTAATGCTAATACTAACTCGCGTGGGCAGTGTCTAGGGACCGTTACCCTGCCCTAAGTTTCACAAAACATAGTAGGACCCAGGGACAAGCAGTGTGTGTGGTTGACTTGTCTCCTGACGATTATTTGGGTGATGTTGGATGACTGTATCTGAGGTTCCATCGATTCCATTTCATTAAAGTCACCAAGGAGCTTGAATCTTATCATAGTGACCTCTCATCACATGTTTACCCTGGCTGGCCGGTTGCTTGGGTAGATGTGGGAGGAGGGTGTTACAGAGTGGTATCAGAGCATGGTTCAACTCTCAGACTGAATGGGTTGAATGTGTGTTGGTCATGCATGCATGTTAGTTGCATGTGTGTCTCTTACACTTATATACTTGTTGCATTTTCTTGATGATGGATTAGGGTTGTAGTATGGTTATCATGGAGAATTTGATATTGATTTCATGAAGTATATTTGAAATGGGTATGTGACTGACTGTGTATGGATTATATGTCACTTACATGTTGATTTCATGATACCTACTTACATCCTTGTATGTTAGGTTACATTTTGAATATTTTGATTACATGCCTTAGTCTTGTAGGTTAATTACAAGAACTGATTGGTTATGTTCGACTACATGAATTTATTTGTAGGTGTAGTTGACTTGGCATTGCTTATGCAGGTTTTCGGTTGCATGTGGCAATGTGTATAGTGGAGTACTGGTTTTTGTCATGCATGTGGTTACAATGCATTTTTGATATGGCCTTGCATTGACGACTTGACCCTAACTAGAGTGATGTATATATGTTGATATATTTATTTGCAAATGTCTATATGTTTTTATGATTATGTTATACATGTATCACACTAATTTGGTGATCTTCCAGACAAGGTATCATTCCCGAGCTATACTAAGGTACATTGATTTATTGTGATTTGGTTTATCTGACATATTATGCATTGTAGGAAGAAAGAGATCAAATGGCTAGCAAGGTGGTAGACTACATATAATCTCCTTATGCATCAGATGAGCAGTGTGGTGTGGGGCATACTTCTGATTTGGATGATACACTGAGGATCTTAAAGGAAGAGATAAGGAGTTGTAAGGAAGATAATGACCAGATCATATACGCACAAGAGAAGCAATTGGAGGTTAATTCTATACTTCTTTAGAGTTTGTCATACTTGTAACGATAAGGGCTACTTCAGATCAGCCATGCACATGAGGATGGAACTAGTGGAAAATATGGCAGTAGATCTCCCGGTAGACACAAGTCGGATAGATCTGACATGGTGAGAGATGGCAGGTTGTTGGACACTTCGGAAAGGAGGGGCGATGAGTACAACTATTATTCTGGTTCTGGTTCTGATAGACATCATGATCATTGTTGCTATCATCCTTACAAGAGGAATGATAGGGGATACTTGCGGGATGAATTCAAGAAAGAAAAACCACATACCTTTGATGGAGATGTCAAGAAGCTGGAGGATGCAGAGGTTTGGATACTTGGAATGAACAAGTTCTTTGAGTTGCAAGAGTACATAGATAACATGAAGGCTCGGATATCTATCTTTAGTTTGAAAGGTAAAGTAGAAATTTGGTGGGAATATGTTAAGCGGGTTAGATACATCATGACAAATGACTTGAGTTGGCAAGAATTCAAGAGGCTTTTCAGGAAGAAGTACTTGTCAAAAAGGTACTACGACAGTAAGGCTAAAAAGTTCTATGAGTTAAAGACGGGGTCAATGACAAACGAAGAGTATACAACCAAGTTTCTTGAGTTATTGAGGTATGTACTATAGGTTTTAAACCTGTACAGAAATTACCTGCATACAAATTCTAAAACACAGAAAATAAACAATGCGAGAGCATAACACATAAAACACATATACACAGAGATTTTCCCCTGGATCCCAAAATCGGGACTACCATCTTGATTTTTCATTATGTTCCTTTCAATGTTACAATACATGTTTATACATGCCGAAGGATCCAATACCATGGACCAAAAACCATCGCGTCCAAAACCATGTGTGAAGAATCATGCACAAAATCATAGGTAGGTCCGCCCAACATAATATAGGGTCCAAAAAAAAAAAATTCAAGGCGCTGCCTCGGACCCCATAAAGTGGGGTTACCTGCACCACTCAAACCCCCTGTGACCCCCCCCCACTACGCAATCGGCGCAACGAAGGGGGGGCTCCACCCCCCTTCTAACCCCCCGTTTAGTTACGTGGGCTAGTCGTGGAAAGAATATAACACAACCCAACATTCTCCCACTTGTTGTTTTCTTTCCACATGGGGCCACAAGAGAGCTTAGTCATTTATCCAACCCTACAATGCGCATTGTTCCTCTACACCAAGAGAACTTCTCAAAGCTCACAGTTTTTTTCTATGCATCTGCAATATTCTTCAAAGTGTCCACCTTTACTAGCAACACCTTTTTGTCTTCTATCATATCCCTCACAAAGTGATAATGAACATCAATGTGCTTTGTCCTTAAATGATATGCAAGGTTCTTTTCCAAGAAAATTGCACTTTGGCTATCACAGTCTATCCTTATAGCTCCCTGTACTAACCCCATACTTGAATACAACCTCTGCAACCAAACTGCTTCCTTGCTTGCGTGAGTGGCTGCCATGTATTCTACCTATGTAGTTGATAGTGCCACTACAGATTGTTTCTTACTCATCCAACTGACTACACCTCCAAATAAGTTAAACACATACCCACTTGTAGATCTTCTTTGATCCAGATCTCCAGCCCAACCTGCATCAACAAAGCTATGAATATCCAATGCTATGTCCAATCCTGGTCTTCCTTGGTAGTACAAACCATAATCACTAGTGCCACGCAAATATCTGAAAACTCGCTTCACTGTTGTCTAGTGCTCCTTCCCTAGTTTTTACATAAACCTGCTCAATACTCCCACTGCATGTGCAATTTCTGGTCTAGTAAATACCATCACATACATCAAGCTACTGACTACACTTGCATATGGAACACGGGACATGTCCTCTTCCTCTTCTTGTGTGTTGGGACACTGTTCAGCAGATAACTTTACACCTATAGGAATAGGAACCTTCATCGGTTTATTATATTGCATATTAAACCTCTGCAATATTGTCTCGACATACTTCCTCTGGTTTAACCAAAGCTTCTTCTTTGTCCGATCTCTTTTAATTTCCATGCCCAAAATATAGTTTGCAGCACCAAGATCTTTCATGTCGAATTTGGAGGAAAAATGGGTCTTCAAATCCTGGATAATTTATTTGTCATTTCCAACCAACAACATATCATCCACATACAAGACCAGATAAATAACACAATCACCAACTAATTTAAAATACACGCAGTGATCTACTTTGCTTCTGGTGAAGCCAAGTCCCCGTATAAATGTATCAAATTTCTGATACCACATCCTTGGTGATTGTTTTAACCCATATAGAGACTTCTTTAACTTGCATACCGGTTATTTCTTACCCTTCACCGCAAAACCTTCAGGTTGCTTCATGTAGATCTCCTCTTCTAGATCCCTGTGAAGAAATGTTGTCTTCACATCCATCTGTTCTACCTCAAAATCAAAAAGAGAAACAACAAAGAAAAGTAATCTAATAGAAATTACCTTGGCAACAGGAGAAAAATATCACCAAAATCAATTCCTGGCACCTGGGAATAACCTCTTGCTACCAACCGAGCTTTGTATTTCTCCACCTTTCCTTCTGCACTTGTCTTCTTTTTGAACACCAATTTGCTACGAATGGGTTTCTTTCCAGCCGGCAACTCCACCAGATCCCAAGCCTCATTTTTGTGCAAAGATGCCATTTCATCAACCATAGCCTCTTTCCATAGTTTTCCATCCTCTGAATCTACTGCTTCCTTCACAGTTCTGAGATCATCATCAATAATAGATAAATAAAAATTTGAAAAAAACGCAGATGGACTATACCTTTCTGGCTGCCTTCTTTCTCGAACTGATCTTCTCACATCTCGAGTTTGTGGATCTTCATCTTCTGATTCCTTCTATGTTGTAGAGTCTGATTCTTCCTCCTTTAACTCAAACTCTATCTTCTCAGGTTCCTTTGGTTGGATTTCATGTTTAATAACATCTTTCACCTCTCTGAACACCACATCTCGGTTGTACACAACCTTCCTTGTTACTAGGTTCCAAAGCTTATAACTCTTTAAACCATCCTTATACCCAATAAAAATGCACTTTTCATATTTACTATCCAACTTGGTTCTTTTCTCCTTTGAAACATGTACAAATGCATCACATCCAAATACCCTCATATGTGAAAGAGAAGGTTTCTTACCAGTCCATACCTCTTGTGGATTCTTATCTTCCAATGTTGATGAAGGTGATCTATTGACCAGGGAACATGCAATCTCCACTGCCTCTGCCCAGAATTCTTATCCTAACCCGACACCACTGAGCATGCTTCTTGCCCTTTCCATCAACGCCTTGTTCATTCTTTCTGCAACTCCATTTTGCTGAGGTGTATATGGAGTAGTCTTATGCTGTGCTATACCACACTTTTTACATAATTCTTCAAATTCCTTACTGCAAAACTCTCCACTGTTATCTATCCTCAGCACCTTTATATTCTTCTCTGTCTAGTTTTCCACTAGAGCCTTAAATTCTTTAAACCTGTCAAAGACTTCAGATTTCTTCTTAAGGAAATATATCCATGTATTCCTTGAGAAGTCATCTATAAATGATACATAGTACAAAGACTTACTCAGTGATGGAACCTTCACAGGTCCAAACAGATCACTGTGCACAAGTTCTAATATATGTTTCACCCTCTTACCACCAGAGGGGAAACTCACCCAATTTTGCTTCCCATATACACAATTTTCACAAAAATCAAAATACAGAGAGCTATTACTCATACCTTCTACCATAACTTTACCATGAAGTATTCAAAGGCCCTTCTCTCCAATATGTCCAAGCCTTTGATGCCACAACATGGTCTTCTCTCTAAAAACCACTAGATTTTCTACTCCACTTTCAGGAACCAAAGAACTGTTGCACTCATCAATAACAGTGCTACCTTGCAGCTTGTACAGAGTTCCAATCTGAACTCCCCACATCAATACTAGTGCTTCCCGAACCATTTTGCAGGTATCCTTCTCAAACATTGTTTTTACACTTGCATCATCTAGCTTGCTTACGGAAATCAGGTTTCTGGCTAATGCAAGAATATGCAGAACACTCGGAAGTGTTCTAACCCTTCCACCTTGCAACTTCAACTTTACTTTTCCGTGACCAACGATTCGAGCCTTCCTATCATCCCCCAAGAATACAACACCACCATCATATTTCTCATACTCGCAGAACCACTCTCTATGCGGAGTGAAGTGAAAGGATGCACCTGAGTCAATCAACCATGCCTCATGATCTACATGTGTACTTGAAGAAGCCAAGTACACATTCCCACCTTCATCTGAGGTGGTTTTTGCCTCTGCGGAAGGAGCATCATCAGATTCCTTTCCTTTGTCAAGAGCTTTAGATTTACAATCCCTTTTGTAGTGCCCTTCCTTTCTGCATTTCCAACACACCACCTTTACAGGTTTTCCTAGAGATTTTGATCTCCCTCTAGATTTAGATCTCCCACTTGATGACTTATTTTTATTTCTATTATGGGACCATCCTCGTATAGACAAGGCATCACCATTCTGGCTCTCCATATTCTTCCGTCTCATCTCCTCCGTTAGCAAGGATGAGACTATTTCATCAAACTGCAAGGCAGTTGCATTGCTCCATATTGCAATAACCAGACTATCCCATGAATCTGGTAGGGAACACAACAAACTGATGCACTTATCTTCATCTGAAATTTTAATATCAACAGATAATAACTGACTTACCACAGAATTAAATGTGCTCAGATGTTCTATCACGGAGTCTCCATCTTTCATCCTCAAGTTATACATCTTTTTCCGTAGGAACAGTTTATTCACTAGAAACTTAGATTGGTACAGAGTCCCTAATTTGTCCCACAAAGCCTTCATCGTAGCTTCCCTTGATACATTCAATAATACTGAATTTGAGACACACAATCGTATTATGCTCTTAGCCTTTCGATCTAACTTCTTCAATTCTTCATCGGACACTCCCATTGGTTTAGTACCTATAGTATACCTAGGTGGGATAGTATGGGGTACAGAGGGAGGTACCCAAGGGAATAATGTAATAATGGGATGGGCCATAGTAATAAATAAGGTGGTTAACTCATATCATATAAGGGACCACAAGTAGTTAGCAATAATGTAATAAGCCCATGGTATTAGATAGATGGTATTAAGGGAACCATGGTAATGGCCCATGGTATTGCATGTATGAGGCCCATATAGAGGCTAGAGACTCCCCAATGAGAGATGGCAAGGAATATTGTATGAACAAACATATGGCTTGTGGAGTGTTCTCTTTCCTTAAGGAGTGAATGTATGGTGTTTTCCTACCTTAAGGGTTTGATTAATAAAGTGAAGCATTTCTATATTCAGATCTTGTTATTTCTTAGGTTTATTTTTGTTATCATATATTTTCATATCAGTTATATAATAGTATCTGGATCTACCGCAACCCACTGATCTTTATACACCAACAAATCCTCCATATTGAGTTTCCATAACTCAAAACTTTGACCATTAAATTTCTCAATCTCTATATTTCCACTGCTCGCCATCCTCTTTCACCACCAAAATCGATCCTACAGATCTCCCACTGAACAAGGTCTACCACAGGCCCAAGCGAAACCCCTCAACAACAAAGGCGTCCCCTTCAAGCCAAAACAACTCTGATACCAAATGTAGGTTCTAACCCCGTACAGAAATTACCTGCATACGAATTCTAAAACATAGAAAATAAACAATGCGAGAGCATAACACATAAAACACATATACACAGAGATTTTCCCTTGGATCCCAAAACCGGGACTACCAGCTTGATTTTCCATTATGTTCCTTTCAATGTTACAATACATATTTATACATGTCGAAGCATCTAATACCATGGACCGAAAACCATCGCGTCCAAAACCATGTGTGAAAAATCATGCACAAACCATAGGTAGGTCTGCCCAACCTAATATAGGGTCCAAAAACAAAATTTTCCAGGGTGCTTCCCCGGACCCCATAGAGTAGGGTTACCTACACCCCTCAAACCCCCTGTGACCCCCCCACTATGCAATCGGCACAACGAAGGGGGGGCTCCACCCCCCTTCTAACCCCCCTGTTAACTACGTGGGATCGTCGTGGAAAGAATATAACACAACCCAACATGTATCGTATATTATTGATGAGAAGGCTAAGGTTTAGAGATTTTTCAATGGTTTTCCATTGGAATTTAGAGATCGAATTGAGTATGATGAGCCTCGGTAACTTGAGGAATTCATTGGGAAACTGAAGCATTGTTATGAGAAATCAAAGCATAAGAACGAATGTCAGCAGGGATGGAAAGGAAAAGACAAAGGTAAAGGTAAGTGGTAGCCTAAGAGGACAAGGCCTCAAAATGTAGATGGGAAATAAAATGTGGCACCGCAAAAGAGATTTAATGCATATAGAAAGGGATATGGGCAAGAGCAGCAGCAAAAGAAGCATAGAGGTGAGGGCACTGGTCAGTTGGAGTGTTGGACATGTGGTGAAGAACACCTTAAAATATATTGTCCGTAGCATCAGGGTGGAAGGCCTGAGATATACAGTGCACAGGAGGCGCAAACTGACAAGGATGTTGGCCAAAGTATTCCACGTATCTATGCAGCAATGGATAGCGGGCAAGCAGAAAACTAAGGATCTATCATTGAGATGGACGATAAGCTTCATGATCAAGTTATTTCTATTTTGATTGACCCTGGATCTAATTATAGCTATGTTAGTACTAACTTGGTGGATAAGTGTGGTTTGAATAAGGAGTCACATGCAGAGTCTTGGTTAGTGTAGTTGGCTACATGTACGAAGAAGCGAGTTCATCATTGG
Source organism: Pinus tabuliformis (assembly GCA_031772625.1). NCBI lineage: Eukaryota > Viridiplantae > Streptophyta > Pinopsida > Pinales > Pinaceae > Pinus > Pinus tabuliformis. Next base: position 1,914,980,281 of record CM062818.1, read on the forward strand.
GTAAGAGCTTGCACATTTGATTTTAATGGTATGCCTACAACAACATATTTGAATGTATTACCGTTGGGTTCATACAGTATGTTATTGGGCATGGATTGGTTGTATCTTCATAGAACCAAGGTCGAATGTTATGACAAAGCTATTGTGGGTGTTGATGACGATGGGGAACCAAGATTCTTGCAAGGTAAGAAGAAAGCCACATTAGTGAAGATGGTGACAGATATGCAAGAAAAGCGTAGCCGCAGAAAATGGTGCAAGCTATTTTCCGTACACATTTCTAGTGATAAGGGTAAGGAGGATGATGATGCATATGTATTAAACAGGTACCCAGTGTTGCAGAAGTTCAAGGATGTATTTGCTGAGGACATTACAGAGTTGCCACCTCACAGGGAGGTAGAATTTTCGATTGAGTTAGTGCTAGGGGCAGCTACAACATCGAAAGCACCTTAGAGGATGAACACACCTAAGTTAGTTGAGTTAAAGTTGCAGCTGAATGAGAGGTTGGACAAGGGGTACATTAGGCTAAGTGTATCACCTTGGGGTGCACCAGTCTTATTTGTGAGAAATAAAGATGGTACCCTCAGATTATGTATTGACTATATGAAGTTGAACAAAGTGACTATCAAGAATAAATACTCTTTGCCAAATATTGATGACTTGTTCATCAGCTGAAGGGAGCAGCAGTGTTCTCAAAGATTGACATGAGATTCGAATACCATCAGGTACGCATCAAAGAGGACATATATAAGACTGCGTTCAAGACCAGGTATGGGCATTATGAGTTTGTTGTTGTTCCATTTGGCTTACCTAATTCTCAAACTACATTCATGTGTTTGATGAATAGTGTGTTGAGTCCATATTTGGATAAGTTTGTTATTGTGTTCATTGATGATATACTAGTATATACTAAAAATGAGGAAGAGTATGCTGAGAATTTAGCAGCAATATTGAGGTTGTTGAGAGAGCATCAGTTGTATGTTGAGCTCAACAAGTGTAGTTTCTTTCAGACTGAGGTGCACTACTTGGGACATGTTGTCTCCGAGGAAGGTATTGTAGTAGATTGAGAGAAGATAAGGGCCATCATGGAGTGGGTAGCTCCTAAGAATGTGGATGAGGTGAGATCTTTCATGGGTCTGGAAAGCTATTATAGGAGGTTCATCAGGAACTTCTCGCATATTTCTTATCCTATTACATCATTATAGAGGAAAGGTAAGAAGTTCGAATGGACCACAGAGTGTGAGATCAGCTTTGAGAAGCTTAAGGAGTTGCTAACACATGCAATAGTGCTACAGATTGCATATCCAAACAAAGAGTTCGTAGCATGTACATATGCTTGCAAGAGAGGGCTTGGTGGAGTCCTTATGCAGGATGAATGGGTGGTGTGTTATGAGTCCTGAACACTAAACAAGTGTGAGAAGAAATATCCCATGCATGATCTTGATTTGGAAGCAACTATACATGCATTGAAGATGTGGAGCCACTATCTTCTTGGCAGGCAGTTTGTGCTTATGAGTGATCACATTGGCTGAGGTATTTGTTTGACCAAATGAATCTGAATGCCACACAGGCTAGATGGTTGTCCATGATCAACGAGTTTGACTTTGAGATCGTGTACATCAAGGGTAAAGAGAATAGGGTCACATATTATCTCAGCAGATGGGTACAGGTACATCACTTAGCAGCTATAAGCTCCTATGGGATAGACTTACAGGATAAGATCTTGCAAGCAGGACAACGGGGTGTCAGGTATATGGAGATTGTGCATAGGTTGCAGCAGAGTATAGGTATAGGTATAGGTACAGGTGATAATACAGGTATACATACTAGTGATAGCATAGGTACAGGTATTGGTACCGGTGCATAAGACTTGGATCATTGTCTTACAGCATATGGGTTGGTCAGGTTTCGAGACAAGATATATGTACCGAATAATAGTGAACTCAAGAAGGTGATCTTGAGGGAATTTCATGTGAAACCTTATTTAGGTCACTAAGGTTATCAAAAGATACTCATAGCAGTAAAGCGATATTACTATTGGCTAAATATGAAGAGGGTTGTACCAGAATTTATGGCGAGATTCTTTGACTATCAACGAGTCAAAGCAAAGTGAAAACATCCAAGTGGACTGCTACAACCGATCGCTATTCCCGAGTGGAAATGGGAGGTTATTTCCATGGATTCCATCACAGGGTTGCCGAAGACAGTGAAGCAGCATGACTCCATCATGGTCATTATGGACAGGTTAACAAAGGTTGCACACTTTGTTTCAGTGAAGTCTACATTCTCAGCTAGTGATGTGGCACGGGTATTCATCCAATACATGGTTAGACTACATGGTGTTCCGAAGAAGATTGTATTAGACAGGGATGTGAAATTCACTTCCAATTTTTGGAAGGAGTTAGTTGTAGGTTTGGGCACCGAGTTAGCCTTCCCACAACTTATCATCTACAGAGAGATGGACAAAAAGAGAAGGTCAATAGGATATTGGAGGACATGTTGAGGATGTATGTGATGCATCAGGAGAGGAAGTGGGAAGAGAATCTCTATTTGGTCAAGTTTCAAGTTGTCAGGAGTCATTGAGGAGGAGTCCCTTTGAGGCGTTGTATGGGTGGAGTTGTAACACTCCCATTAGTTGGAGTGATATGGTTCGTAGAGTATTTGGTAGGACCAGATATGTTGGCAGACATGGAATAGGAGATGCAGGTGATGAACAAAAATCTTAAGGCAACAGAGGATAGGCAGAAGAGCTATGCTGATAGGAACAGGCTGTTCAAGGAGTTTCAAGTTTGGGAACATGTTTACCTGCGCATCAAACCAAAGAATACCTCCTTGCGGATTGGCTTATGTGGCAAGCTGGCACCACAATTTTGTGGACTCGTCAATATCATTAAGAGGATTGAGCCAATAGCCTATCGACTTGCACTGCCTCCGACAGTGAAAGTCCATGATGTTTTCCACGTATCTTTTCTTAAGAAGTATGTTAATGATGTTGACCATGTGATTAACTAGTCTGGATTGCAGGCGGAACTAGATGGATAATTCTAGTTGGAGCCTCAGTGTATTTTGTAGAAAAAGGTGCTCATGCTATGAAACCGAGCAATAGAGCAATTTAAAGTGAAATGGAAGCACTTTGGGCTAGATAAAGCTACATGGGAGATGGTGGATCAGATGCGGGCCATGTATCCTTCCTTGTTTTCCAGTTGAGGCAAAGCAGTTTGATATGGTGGTTGCTTACGGTGGTTTGGTAGTTTCTTTATGATGGTTTATTATTTTCTTTATGTTGGTTTAGTATATGCTTTATGATGGTTTAATATATTCTTTATGATGGTTTGATATATGCTTTATGTTGTTTGATACATGCTATATGATGTTTTGATATATGCCTTATGATGTTAATATATGTTTGATATATGTTTGGTATATGATTTGGCATATGTTTTGGTATATATATTTTGATGATGTTGTTATTTGTACAACCGTGTATGGATGTAAATACCGTAATGAGCTCTGCTATAAAGCTCCACTATGCAGTATGTTGTCATGTTGTCATGATGTTATGTCTTGAGCAGACCTTTCATTGTAAATACTGCATCGAGTTGGGTTATAAATCTCCTTGAGGAGTATGTCTTCTTTCAGCAAGTTGTTGAGGTATATGTGTGATTGAACACCAAGGATGGTGTCCCCCAAGGGGGAAGGTTCTGTAACAGCCCTAGTGAAAATTCCATGTAATAAATTTTAAAAACAATAACCACGGATGATTGGGACACTTATTCCAAGCTAAATGTTGGGAAATACATCCTAGAAGGTGTTCATTTGATTTTTGATGGCTAAGTAAATTGGCAAAGGCAATGGCTAAGGCATTAAAATGGAATTTTGGCACTTTTTATTTATGAAAATAATGGAAATTAGGAGAAAAAGGAGGTGAAAGGTCACAAGTTGCATGTGAGGAGGAAAATGAAGGAAAGTAATGGAAAATGAAGAAAATAGAGGCCTCATTCATAAAAAGTCTTCTAAGGATCAGGTGGTAACCTTTTGTCAGTTCAGCTTTGGAGCTCTCTCATTATTCTTTCTCTCTCTCATACTCTTGGACTCTTAGATTTTTCTTGGAGCACTTTGGCATTGGAGTAAGAAAGGCAAAGAAGGCAAGAGGAAGCAAAGATCAAGCAAGGGAAGGTAGGATCAAGCAGCTACAACATGCTTCATTACAAGTATCAACTTGCATATGTATTTTCCTTGCAAGATTTGGCATGCATGGCATTGCATGTGTTTCTTTTCTACCATGCCATGGGTTTTGCCAGGTTTGACAATATTTTTAGCGTAGCCTTGCTATTTCCTGATAGCTTTGATGAGATGGGTTCTCTCATGTGGTTTATGGGGGATCATTGGATTGGATTCGAAGTTGAGTGGGGTGGATCTCCGAATTGATAAACACATGGTGATAGTGGTCCTTGTACCAGACTGAGGATGCACGAAGCCACTAGCCTAGTAACGCCCGAATTGTACTGTGGGTTGCGGTAAAGCCAGATCGTGTGCCTCGGTGGGCCTAGGAATCCTTGCCGGTGAATGGCGGATATACGGTAAAGCCAAGAGGTGTATTTTTCTCTTTGTTGGGCCCAGTGAGTCCGAGATGGAATGCACAGTAAATCCTAGAGAGTATGTCTCGGTGTAGGGCCTAGTGATCCGTGGATCAGACTGCTGATGTACGGTAAAGCCTGAGAGACTAGGAGGCACCCAAATTCCTCACGGTGTAGGCAGAGAACTCAAGTGGAATCCACATTGATTGATGTTTTTGATGTTTTCTATGAGTCCCACATTCATGCTTGGAATAGGGCATGAGAGTTATTGGCTGAAGAGAGACTTGGCTCAACCAATCTATGGTCGGGTGGAACGTGGTAGTCCCATCATCGATTGGTTCATTGCATTTATTAATGAAAAATTCATTCCCTTGGTTTTTATGTGCAAATGTACTGATGTATATATGGATTTTGATTGCTGATATGTCCATTGTATTTCTGTTCCTATTATGCTAGTTATACGTATATTTTGTGGCAGTAGCTATGCATGGATCACAACATGTTTTTACTTGTATTTGAATGGATATTGTATCTATGACCTAATAAGTGATAAGGCAGCAAAAGACATGAGGAAAAAATGGTTCATGAAGATTCTCAGATAAGTATGAGATCCCTACACTTAATTCTATTGTTTACACCTCTAGGTTACATGTTGATGATATGATTGACGAAATGCCTGTCATGGCTAGTAGGGGTCTGGTTATGGTCTTGTTCATCTTATTGCATTTGTATCCTTTTTTTCTTGTATCCTTACCAATTCCAAGTGATCATTCCATTCTAGGCAGTGTCCCAGGCTCTGGGCCAAAAAAGGTGGCTCAAATCCAGGAATGCTAGAAAAACGGAGCGTTAGTTTGAGACTAACTCACCCGGGAAGTGTGGGGGAAGAATTTTAAATCACCTTGCCAGTGTGTGGGGAGCATTAGTCTTGATACTAACTCATCTGGGAAGTGTCTAGGAAGCGTTACCCTACCCTAAGTTTCTCAAACAGCAGTAGGACCCAGGGATAGGCGGTCTCAATGGCTGACTTGTATGCTGAAGATTATTTGGGTGATGTTGGATGACTGTATGTGAGGCTCTGTCGATTCCATTTCCTTAAAGTCACCAAGGAGGTAGAATCCTATCATAGTGGCCTCTCATCGCATGTTTAACCCGGCTGGTTGGTCGCTTGGGTAGATGTGGGAGGAGGGTGTTACATCTATAAGTGGAATAGGCAGGTGGCCACCATATCCACCTGGATCAAGCAGCTTCACTTGCAATGTAGAAGACCATCCAAGCACTCCTGACACACACCCACCAGGCTCGCCGCACATGGTGCAGAAACCAATAGTCTCCAAGGTTGCGGACTCGTACCAATAGAACCCACACAACACTGCACAGACTCAAGAGATCTGCCGCCCCACTAGTCGCGCCAACCCAAGATCGATCATAGAGAGGTACTAAAATTCAAAATAATTCGAATGCAAGAAGGTCGGAAGAAGCAAGGAATTGTCCACCACACTCTAAGGACCTCCCCCCCAACCACAATAGAAGCAAAATATCACCTCTACCTCCAAGATTATTGCTCCCTTCACGCGGAGTATTCAAACAACCCAATTATGGGCCCACAAGCCAAAAGAGGAAAGCCATTTATAGAATCGTCACCCCTCCAAGGAGCAATGTCACCTACGCAGTCCACTCCAACCCCCAAAAGACATGTAGTTATCGAACACCAATGCACAAATTGGCCAGAAGCTCCCGAAGGCCAATTTCACTAGGGACCACAGTCAACAACTACTCCAAAAACACCCTTGTAGTAGGAAAGTTACCAATTTATAGAGCCAACATCCTGGGGACAAACTGTGTTTCCAGGGGTGCCACCCTGCCTAATAGAAGCGGTGTTGCTTCCTTCTCCAGCGAGCAAAGAACCAACCAAGAGCATGAAGCAGAAACAAAACATAAATGAAGTCCCCATCGACCACCCTCGATCTTAGAACGGCGTCTCTCGCTCTAGTCGAGGCACTACTAAATTCCACAGGCATACCATTACTCCTCCCTATATGCCACATGAAGTGTGAGGGCAGGGAGGTGCCCCTTGACCCGGGTGCCAGTGATTGGTCCTCATAAGCCACGAGGTCCTCCGTGTGTCCATCACCCCATTTAACTATTTATAAAAAAATATTATTGTTAAATTTATTATTATTTTATTTAGACACTATTATATCAAATTTATAATATTAATTCATTTCTTATATAAAATAAAATAATTAATATGTTTTAACTTTTCGTATGTTAATTTTATATTTATAAATATTTATGATTTTATAACCACGATATATACTATAATTCGTGAAGATTTGAATTAGTTAAAAAAATTTATAAAAATTTTCTTAAGAATACACTTATTCAAATTAATTCAAAATTCTATAAACAAAATAATATGTTAAATTTATATATTTATAGGGGTTTAAGATTTTTAAGCGTGTAGTGCACCATACACAGATTGCATAGTGGTTTTAGTTTTCCCAGTGCAGGGATAGCTTCACAATTGGAAAAAAAAAATTACCTACCAAAAAATAGTTAAAAAATGTGGAAAAATAAAAAACTGTTTTCCAGCATTTAAGATTGGCTTAAATGAATATTGTAGTCTAAAAATTATGTTTTTTTTGCCTGGAAAGTTAGGGAAATTTAGTCTATATTTTGGAAAAAAAATTGAAGAGATTTTTATAAATTCAAGTAAAAGTGGTCAAAATTCATAATTTTAGGTACCCTACACTTTTTTGATGGTGCTGAATCTATTTCCACCATTAAAAACATGATTGAAACATTGTATCTAAAAGATTTTTTGGAAAAAAATTCCGTGGATTCTGACCACTTTTAACTGTCTAGACAATTCCTGAACCTGCATAGACAACATGAAAAAATTTAAACATCAAAATTCCACCATGTCACGCAATTTAAAATTTCCACCATGTCACAATCTAAAATTTTTAAACGTCATCAGAATTCTACAAGATCCGCATTCTATAATGTGACAAAATTTTCAAACCTTATCAGATACACATTCTATTTCTATTGAAACTATGCCAAAACTTTATATTTCATTTTAAACCAATCAAAGTTTTAGAGTGCTGCACGTTTAGTAAACCCCAAAAGGACAACGATCACTTGATCATCCCTAATGTCAGAGGGAGGAGATTCTCGATGACACTGATTATTTCTCTTTAATTTCCATTACGCAAATAAAAATGATAAACAAATAGTATTAAAATTTATTAATGATATTAAGTACGCAAATAAAAATGATAAACAAATAGTATTAAAATTTATTAATGATATTAAGTACATAGATTCAAAGGATTTTTTATTTATATTTTTATATTTTTTCAGTTTTTAAGTTTTGATTGATGTTTTGAACTCTATAATCTGTACCATTCAAATTGTATTTTAAATAATAAAAAAAATGAAATCTTTTTTTGACATCTTCAAAAGTGACCTGTTGAGGATGGCGGAGGCATCTCGGATGTCCGGAAGTATTCACAACATCATCTCTTCTACTCTGATTGCCCTAATTCCTAAAAGGGCAGAGGCGGATTCCTTCCAAGATTTCAGACCAATATCATTATGCAATATCTTGTTCAAAATTATCTCCAAAATTATTGCGGAGAGATTGAAATCTACTCTGGCCTCCTTCATCTCAAAGGACCAACATGCTTTCTTAAAAGGGCGCAACATCTTGGATGCAGTTGCCATTACACAGGAAAGTCTGTTTTCAATGATATCTAGAAAGACGGATGCGGCCATTCTAAAAATAGACTTGCAGAAGGCCTACGACTGCTTGGATTGGGGATTCTTGAGATGTTTATTGGCAAAGATTGGTTTAAAATCTCATTCCATCAATTGGGTTATGTCATGCGTAGAGAATGTTCGTTACTCAGTCATTATTAATGGAATGCCTTCTCCTTTCTTCTCAGCGGAAAGAGGTCTTCGTCAGGGGTGTCCCCTCTCTCCTCTTTTATTTATTCTGGCGATGAACTCTCTCAATCTTCAGGCTGATCAGGATATGCAGGGACATCTATTTATCTCACAACCTTTTTGTTGATGATATTCTCATTTTTGCCATGCTATGCAGAGCTTCCTGGATTTGCCTCAATGAAATTCTTGATAGATTCCAGAAAGCTACTGGTTTAGTTATCAACAAAGCAAAATCCACCCTTTTTCATAATGATACAAGCATGGCAATGGTGACCTGGATTGCTGAGTTGCTTGGTATTGCTCCGAGTCCGCTCAAAGACGGGCTGAAATACTTGGGTTTTCAACTAAAGGCTAAGGGCTACTCAAAAGCGGACTGGCAATGGTTATTAGAAAGATTCTATAAAAAGATATCAGGCTGGGAGTTTAAGTCTCTCTCTCTGGCAGGCAGACTTGTTCTTACTCAGGCAGTCTTAGCGCAATTAGCGGTTTATTGGGCTCATATTTTCTTCCTTCCAGCAAGCATCATTAATAAAATGAACAGACTGTCGGCAAATTTTTTATGGGGTGGAAAATCAAATCAGAGTAAAATTCATTTATCGAAGCTGGACAAAATCTCTATGCCTAAGAAGCTAGGTGGCTGGGGCTTGCTTGATATGCGATCTTTTGGGAGAGTGCTTTTATGCAAATCGCTGTGGAGAGGCATTTTTGGTGATGGTCTGTGGAGCCTTTCTATCAGAAAGAAATACATGCAAGATAAAGACCTGGAATTTTGGTACAGAAGGGGATCTATTGGAACCAGGCAAGGTTCTGCCATTTGGCTCAGCCTCAGAAAAGTCCAGCAATACTTTCTGCAGAACTTGAGATGGAATCTCTTCTCTGGCTCCCGAATCTTAATCGGCATCGATTCCATAGTGAGTGGCCGAGTCTGCATGTTTTTTCCTGAAAACCTATTAACTTTCCTTCACAGGAATGGTTGCTTTACTTGGGATAAATTGATCTCATCCTGGAGCGGTCCCATACCATTATGGAAAGACGACCACGATCTTCACCTGCCAGGTCCGCTGCTTCCGGTGTGGAACTCAGTTAAAGAAGCTTTGTGTAGCCTGGGTATTCATCGTTCTGGATCCAAAGACCATCTCATATGGACCGTTCCAAACGCAAAGATGCATGTTCGTGTAAAAGACATTTATGTCGACATGATTTCTTCAAAAGCTCCAGGCTCCAGCCCTCTTTATCCCCCGTGCCTATGGAAATCGGGGTGCCCTCTCAAAATGATTCTCTTCTCGTGGCTGGTCTTTAACAACAGAAATCTGTCATGGGAGAACTTGAGGAAGAGAAGCTGGCATGGGCCGAGCAGATGCGCTATGTGCGAAGCTGCGGAGGAATCTAATCTCCATATGTTCTTCCAATGCAACTCTTCACTTCAGATCTGGTATGAACTATCTCTGTTTTATGGTTTTCCTCACGTTGTTTTTGCTTCAGTACAGGTTGCCTTTCAATGGTGGAGCGAGCAAAAGCACTCTTGGCGATCTCTGTTTATTATTGCCTGTTGGTGTTTATGGAAATGGAGGAATGCCAAGATCTTCCAAGAGTCAAAGGAGCCTCTTAAATCAATTCTGCAGCGTATAATGGCCTTTCAAGACTCGATGCCTTTGAAAAAAGTCAAGATGAAAAAGGATTGCAAAAATGTGCCGGATGACATTTCCATTGCTGCTCCCTGTGCTTTCTTTGATGGGGCTAAGCAGAATAACATTTGTGGATGTGGAGTCCACATTATTATGGACGACAAGTTGCAATACTTTCTATCCTGGAATGGAGGGATTCGCTCAAACAGCATGGCCGAGGCTAGGGCTCTGGCAGGTCTACTGGCCTTCTGCGTATTTTTTGACATCCAAAGCATTTCAATTTATGGTGATTCGAAATCAATGATTGATCATGTTAGCGGAGAATGCCACATCAGCTGTCCTCATCTGTCTGGATGGTTAAACAGAATCATGTATTTTTGGAGCAATATGAAACAGCGCTCAATTCACCATATCCCTCACTCCCTTAATGATCAAGCTGACCATCTGTCGAAGAAGGGTCTTTCAATGGAGCCGGGTTCTTGGTCTTTGATGATCTCTGATGATGATTATTCTTGTCTCATCCAGGATTTCTTCATCCCGGGAATTTGATCCTTTTTTCTCATCCATCTGTTTTTCCTGTTTTGCATATAGTTTCCTTTTGTTATATATGTTTATGACAGCCGCTGTTCTAGCCTTCGATACCTCATTGTACAGATTTTGAATGTTAGTTTTGATCCCTTTCGGGATCCTATGACTGTCAATTTTGATCCATATTCATGCATATGAATGCAAGGTGTGTGATCCTTCCCATATCTTATGTACTGTTTATATTGTCTCAATATAACTCTATGAAGATTTTTCTCTCTGAAAAAAAAAAAAAAAAAAAAAAAAAAAAAAAAAAAAAACTGTTCCTAATAATATTTTTAATATGAAATGAAAAATAAATATTTTAATACCATGAAACCAAAAATAATTTAAACGTATAATACTTAATATTTCAGAATTCTTAGGAAAGGATTATTATACATATTTGATGGATTTTTAAAACATCTTGATCGGGCTATTGGCACACTCCACAACATCCACTTTTCTTTACCATGTCATTTTAATAGCGTATATTGCAAGAGTTGTGTTTAAATTGATTTTGATTTTTTGATTTTTTTCCTGTGTTTAAATATATGTTTTTTGGTTTGATTTTTTTTTTTAGGTTTATAGATGTGTTTATTTTAGAATAGGGTTTTTTTAATTTTGATTTAATTATTAATAATTATTAAGTAAAAAATAGTATTCAATATAAATATGAGTTAATAATTTTTTGGGTATGCTATATTAATAAATCATGATATTTATTTTTTATATTGTAATAATGTCTCTTTATTAGTGAATAATTTCCATAATAAAGTGGAGATAAATCTAGATGGTTAAAGATTATATATATATATATATATATATATATATATATATATATATATATATATATATATATATAATTCATTAATTTAGTTAATTTTTAAGAATTAAGTGTTTTAATGCTTGCAGATATTTACCAACCATTTAATTTATACTATTGCACTAGTAATTAGTTATAATATTATATGTCTAATTGGTGTTGTGACATATATTTTGAAAATTAGATGAATGCAAGTATAACATGGTCAATCCAAGAGAAAATATGTTTTATCTTCAATGGTGTTAGTGTTGCAAAGGTGATAGATAGGATATTACATTCCAAGTTGCTTTGGAAATTGCCTACCACCTATTTTCATTATGAAGTTTATGAGATTTTGTCTACATGTAACAATGTTCTTTTTGTTCTTCATGTGAGTCAAGAAAAAAAGAATTTTAGGTTTTGGAGATTGGGGTTAATCACCTACTTAATTTAAGTTTTCTTTTTTCCATCTATCCCTTTATCACCCCACATTTTCTTCTTAAATTTTGAAATAATATTATTTTTAATATTATCCTTATTTTTTAAATGATCTCTTCTTTTTCGCTCCGATATTTGCGGGAGGATTGGCCGTCCTCATTTCATCGTCATTTAGGATGAAAGTAGGGGTTTTAGGAACTTAGATGCAATTTGAGGAAACCTCTTAGCTTCCATATTGTTTATCTTCTTATTATACATGAGATAACCGGCTTATATTTTCAATGAGGGGAATACTTTATTTATTTAGAAGGATATGATAGGAAGTAAAGTTCCTTTATTCTTGAGTCAATAGGTTATAAATTTCTTTTCAATAAATTCTAGCTTCCTCTACAACTCTTTGGAGATACTACAACCCCAAACTTTGCATCCATATAAAAATATGAGTGTCGTAGAGTCTCATAAATGATTTTTTTTTTTAAGCCAAAAAATACATAGTTGACATTGACATATTTTACTTAACATTGGCATTGCAATATTTTATTTATAAACTAGACTTTTAACTTTTAAAAATGTTAATAATAATTAGAATATTGCACTTCCTATGTAAACTAAAGAATTTCAATGTCAACTATGTATCTATATGATTATACATATAAGATTGCAAGTTTAAGCTCAAAGAGATTTTCAATGCCTTGTATCCATTTATTTATTCAAATATACAATTTAAATTATGAAAATTTATAATGAGAACCCCTTTCTCTTTATATATATATATATATATATATATATATATATATATATATATATATATATAACTGATACAAATCTATATTAACCACAAATCTATCAAGCACTAAGAGGAATAGAATTTTCAAGGTTGAGACCTTTCTTGTATTGCACTCTAAAATAGGATAACACCTGAAGAGGTTCGATCTTCTATGCTTGTTGGATCCATGGTTAAGATGGATCTCTAAAGGTATAGAGAAAGATAAAGAATAAATAAAAAAAAAATTATTATATTTTTATTTTTACTGTTCTGAAGAAGCTGTGCAATTTATTCAATTCTTAATATGAATTGATATGTAATATTTAAAAAATACTAATAAAAAATATTGAGTTAAAAATAAATTATTTCAATATCCACATTGACTAAAATATTTCAACAAACTTTCTTATTCCATTAATAAGTGTTTTCTAATCCAAACATACGAAGTTTTGTAATTCTTTCCATGATTAATATTTACTATTGGGTTGACATATAACTTATATGTATATATATATATATATATATATATATATATATATATATATATATATATATATATATATATATATATATATATATATATATATAAAGGGATAGCTCAGTTGGTCCAGTCTTGTTGATAAGTATGTTGTGGGTGAAATCTCCTCGATGCCCTTTGGTTTAGGCCTACCCAAATAAGTTGGCGGGTAGAGTATGTATGCCTTTAGTCAAATCTTTGCGTGGAGGTGGGTCCCTTGTCACACAAACAAGGGGTTTCATTATATATATATATATATATATATATATATATATAACCAAAAAAACATTTAAAAAATACATCAATGGTCATGTTAAATAAAATATTTCAATTTCAATTATGCATATATTATACAAATTAAATGGAAATAAAAAAAAGTCTCAGAATTAAAACATTTTATTAGTGTATTGCTCAAAATGAGAGAGATGTGTAATTCTTGAATGGAGTTGACACATAGTATGTGTATTATATATATATCCATCTTAGTCCAAGATCTATTAGGTGTAAGGGGAAATCAAATCTCTTTACTTACAAATTTTTTTTCAAATTTTTCATTAAAAAATCTTTAACACCTCAAGAAATTTAATCTTTCTCAACACTTGACAAAACTTATATTAACATATATCTATATTGTTTATAAATAATTATAATTTATAACTATTAAATTTATTATTTATTTATTTTGTATTAAATTAAAATAAGTTGTGCACGAGATCTCTTGGGACTTACTCTTTGTTTTAGTGTTGTGGGTTGAAATCCTTCAACTGCCTCTTGTTTGAGCTGTCAGTGACACCATCCGAAGACACCTAGATATAGGCACTAGCAGCCGAGGGTGTGAGGGTCGCTCCAGAACCACTGAGGTATATTCTGCAAACCACTGAGGTAGATCCAATGAGGTAGATTGTACACCTGGCCAAGATTTACAAGTTGCCCAAAGTTTCCATGTTGCCTAGAGTTTCCATGCCAACACTCCCTCTCTCTTACATTAGAGCTAAAATTCATCTAGCAAAGGAAGAAATCATGCGGGAGAATAGATCACTCTCTAATTTTGAGATCAATGTTGGCCATGAGTAGGGTTCCACTCACATAAGAAGGAGAAGAAATTAGTACCATTAAGAAATTCAATTATATTGACACATGAAGACCCTGATCGGGAAAGTTTTGCAGGATAGAGTCAATGAGCGCAAAGAGAAAGATTCCATGCTAAGGGATATTCATTAGGAAATCAAGCACTTGCACACATACTGGTTTTATATATGATTCTCTCCTTAGATTTAGTTTAGATTTAGAGTTTTTATTGGTTCTATATATGATGATTTTCTTGGATCTAGTTTAGATTTTGAGTTTATGCATGTTATAAGATGTTATATGATGGCAGACCAAGAGTTTTGGAGAATGTATTTTGCTTGGACATATAGTGTTTTGTTTAAGCACCATCATATTCCTAACCTCCCTCTGAGCAAAAGCCTCACTAAAATCCACCATGGAAATCTGACATAGAAACACCCTATGTTGCTCTTTCGATTTCCCTTTTGGAGATATCCAATGAAAAAGCTAATTAACCCCCCATATATATATAAAAATCTAAAAAATATATATATTTTTTTTTTATAAAATATTTAATCTATTTTAAATGACTTTTAGAAGATGGAAAAGTTTTTAGAAAAGAAAAATAGTGATGTCAGGTCACACAGTCACACTTCACGGGTTTACAACATTTTTTTTTCTTTTTTTTTTTCTTCAGTAAGAAAAAAACGTTGGTTTCTATTAGAATAAGCAAAAGTAAAAACCAATACATAAGTATGTGAGTCTATCATTCAGCTTTCATATAAGCGAGATAGTGAACAACAAAAAATACACACTAATTGTAGTCATTAGCCCAGGCATAATGAGTGCAAACCGTGAGGACCCCTCTGGGCACATCCAAAATAGCAAAATAAAATGTTTGTCAATAGGATTGTTACTCAATGCCAAATTGAGTATGAGGAAGGAAAACATAGAACAACCATAGAAGTGGAAGCAAAATAGATAAGAGAAAAACCTATGACAGTGAAAACTGGAAAAGAAAACCAAATAATATTAAATAGGTGCTTGCATGTATCCTACATCCATTTGCAAGCAGCCAATCTGGAGTGTGATGAACATTTTTTCGGGTGGGTCCCAGATGCCCAGCTTGGACATCGAATCTGCAGTGGAATTGTACTCTCGGTGGATGTGTTGGAGTTGGACCTGCTGAAAGGAATCTTTGAGATGGTTTATATTCTGTAACCAAATCTGGAGGTGTCGATGATTTATGGCTACAAGGCCTTGAACATGCCTTATAATGATATGCAAGTCTCCATATACCTTCAAAGTGGGGATGTTAATGAAGGTAGAAATCCACATAAGACTCCATAGAGAAATGGCTTATCCTTTCGAATTTGATTCTAGTCCTCCAAGCCCCACAACCACATCTCTCGTCCTGTGTTGCACCATCAAAAAAACCTGCAAGGTAGGATATATATGGCACATGTTTGTGTTGTATTATGGATCCCTGAGTAGTAGCAGTAAACAAGGAAGGCCCCAAAATAGAAATGATGTTGTTGGATCTTATCCACATTTAGAAAATGGCCTTCAAAAATGTTGGAGTTCCTAGCTCTCCATAATTTCCAAAAGATGACAATGGGAAACAACCCTTAAAGCTGGTGATCTCTTGCTCCACCATATTAGGAAATCATCAATCGAGACCTATGCATCATGTTTGAGAGAAAATAAATCCTATATCCTATGCCATACCTGAGTAGCCCAAGGACAGTGTAGAAATAGTTGTGCATTGTCCTCCTCATGTATGTTGCAGAATGCACATCTGCCCGGTCCATGTATGCCTCTCGTTTTTATTTTTTCCTAGGCTAGATTTATGTTCCTCCAGGTCAACTAGGCGAAGAGAATCATTGTAGATGGAAACTGTGCTTTCTAGAAAGTAGAAAAACATGATGGATTTTGTATGTTATGAGTAGTGGAACAAATGTAAGAATATGTATCAAGTACTAAAATATCACCTTTATGAAGCTTCCCATCCCACCTAACTTGGTCCCCCTCTCCATTCCTGTTAACACCCACACTACGAAGCTCATTGATTATGCCTTCCTAGCTTTCTGCACATGTGCCAGTTAGTCCCATTTCCTCCTCTTGCATCCAAACTGGAGTAATTACATGCTATGATTTAATAGTCTGGGCCAAATAAAAAATACCTCACCTGTTGAGGCCATGGGTTAGGGTGGAATTATAATTCTTTTCAATTCCAAATCCCATAATTATGTCCCTTCCCAAAATGATCTCTGCCACTGACCCAAAAGTCCAGCTATGTCTTTTGATGAGCCAAAACTTTACTTTGTTGAAACTATTCCATATGGTAGACCCATGTTTGCTCCCAATGAGCCCATCCCGCATCCACTGTCCAACACGAATCCCCCTTAAGTATTTAGATCTAATGATGTCATCCCGTAAACATGTCTCAAAAATTGCACAACAAAGGGATTTGACCAACGAAGCCCATCTGAAAAATTTAATGTTAATTAATCCCCATACACCCATCTTTTTAGGAATAGCGATGTTATCCAATTTAGTGAGGTGAAATTTAAAGGATTTCCTGGAGCTAGCCCATATGAATCGAGACATGATATCTTTTATCTTCTGGATTATCTTTGCAGGGAGACAATATAGATGCACCCAGGATACTGCCAGTTGCTGAGGTATTGATTGTATGATTGTGACTCTTCCACCCAGGGATAATAATCAATGTTCCCATCCTGAGATTTTCTTCTGAAACCTGTCTACAACCCACCACCAATCATTGATCTTATAATTATTAGGCTTGATGAAGAAGTCCAGGTATTTACCGATGTGCCCAGCCTCAATACCAAACATGTTTTTTATGAATTCAATATCCTTCGTCTTGCCTACTGCGAATAATAGGATGGATTTCCCTTTGTTGATCATCAGTCTAGAGGCACTGCCAAATCTATAAAATATGTTGAATAAGGTATCCCAATATCATGTCGAATATCAAAATGTTGTCCACAAATAAACTGCCAGTGACTTTGATATCTCGGCCAATTTCCAAGCCACGAAATCCATCCTCCACACATGCTTATCTAATTTTGTAACTAAGTCCATCCATAATAAGGATGAAAAGTAAGGGAGATAGTGAGCATCCTTGTCTGAGACCTCTACAAGTACCAAAGAAATTATTGGGGTAACCATTGATGATTACAACATATTTGACAGAGGTGACACATGCCATAATCCACTTGATATTCCTATTCTCCAAACCAATATTATGTAGAATGATGCGGAAAAAAGCCCAATCAACACTGCCATATGCTTTTTGTAGGTCAATCTTCATGACTACTACTTCCATTTTCCTTGTGTGAATAGAGTGCGTGGATTCCTTTGTCGTGGCCACCTTGTCATGGATTAGTCTGTCCTACAAGAAACAAAATTGTTCTAGAGAGATATGTGAGGAAAGGGTGTGCTTGATTCTATTTGCGATGATCTATGATATAATCTTGTATATCAGATTGCAGATGGATATGGGCCTATAATGAGCAAAATAATTCAGATCATTATTTTTAGGAATAAGGGGGATGAAAGTGGAGTTTATAGCCTCCATGATGTACCCGTCTCCTAGATTCTTCAACCATGCCTACCAAATCTAGTCCAATCAAATCAAATAAGTGGATGAAAACTCAATTGTCCACCCATCAATTCTTGGCAACTAAGAAAATTCCTTAATCTAACATTCTGAGGAATCCTACTCCAACTAGCTGAATCTACACCTAGATTGTAGATTATATTACAAGCTTATTTCAGATTTCTTCTTGAAACATTCAAATAAATTACTGAAGTAACCTACACCAATTTAAATATGATTATGAAACATTGAAACTAAGCAAGGAAAATAGAAGCACATAGGACACTGTTATTTTTGGACAAATGTCCCCGGAAAAACCCAACTTGGGAAAACCAGTGTAGCGGCTCTAAGGGTTTATTATTATTGAGCAGTAGTTTTGAATACAACACTGGATGCCCTTTTGGCAATCTAGTTACAGAGAAAAAGACACTGGCATAAAACTTAGTGAGATTTCCTCAAATCTTGAAGTACTAGCTTCCATAGGGCTGCTCCCTTTGAAACTAGACTTCCCTTGAGTCTCCATCTCCTTATCAGAAATATCTCTACTCCCTCCTGGCAACTTGCACAGTGCTCCTACACTGGAAACTAGACTACGAAGCTCTACGTTGGGAATCTCCTGGCTGGAACTGCACCTGCATGCTACAACTTGGAAATTCACATTCCCTGTGTCACTACAACTAGTTTTGCAATTGTCTTCCATAAACTAACTAAAACTAGCTATGCAACTATCATTTTAATGACTAGCTGTGTTTGCTGGCACTGTGACCCTCTTGCCACTGACTTTGTTGGGCTGTGGTAGCAGGGATACTAATCTATGTGGGAAATTTGCAGCAACTGGATCTAATTTTCCTCTCTTCCATAGATCATGTCCATTCGTGTCCATCTTTGCAAATGTCGCACTACCTCCTCTCTCGTCTGCGTAGCACTAGGCTAGCCTACACAATCCATACTGGAGTCAGTAGATTTGTTACTTCTCGTTGTTGCTCAGCTCTAAAGAATTCAAATTCCTTGGCTAGGAATTCTTTGAGGAAGAAATTCCCTCAACACGTGATCTGCTTCCTTCCTTTAACGACTTTTCTACCTAGCACTAAGCTTGTAGAAAACTACATCCCTCTAGCTCTACGTGGCTCTGCATAGCTCCCTCTACCTTGGCAAATTCTCAATCTGGTAGTCTTACTTCTCTGTCGGCTCACTCAGAGATAAACACCCACGAAAATACAACCCTCATGGCTAGAACTGTGCAATCCCTTAGCGGATTCGAACTACTTCTTGCTGCAACAAGTTGGCCCTTGCTTCAGTGCTAGACCTTCTCTTCCCTATTTCGCATCAACAACTCTGAAACCATGCAAAAATTCCTAGATCTAACAATCCCAGGAATCCTACTGCAACTAGTTGAATCTACTTCACCTAGATTGTAAATTATATTACAAGCTTATTTCAGATTTCTTCTTGAAACATTCAAGTAAATTACTAAAGAAAACTACACCAATTTAAATATGATTATGAAACATAGAAACTGAGCAAGGAAAATAGAAGCACATAGGACACTGTTATTTTTGGACAAACGTCACCAGAAAAACCCAACTTGGGAAAACCAGTGTAGCAGTTCTGAGGGTTTATTATTATTAAGTAGTAGTTCTAAATACAACTATGAATGCCCTTTTGGTAATCCAGTTATGGAGAAAAAGACACTGGCAGAAAACTTAGTGAGATTTCCTCACTTCATCTAACAAATCCCTCTGATCCGACAACTAAACTGACTATCCCCGACTACAACTGCACTGCCCCTTTGCAGTAACTGCATGGGCCTGCATTGAGATCTTTGAGGCTCCGTGTCACCTCTGTGTTGGGTCTCACTGCTTCTTGGAGCTCTAACGTCAACCTTCCCGGGTGATCCAGCAGCTTCCCGACAAGTTTCATATTTATGTAGGAGGACAATTGTTCTTCTCTAATGGCCCTTCTGGCACTGCTTCAAGCACCACATGGGCCCTCCTGGACCAACGTCAGTGTTCTCTGGGTCTGCGCTGCCTCCACTGTTATATCTTTGTCTGTCTGTTGAGTATTTGAGGTTCCGAAGAAGATCCTCCAACCCAAATATCCTTGCCCCTTTGCTACAAGAGATCTCCTCAATTGATTTTTCCTCCTGAGAACTTCTCACTTCAGAAAATCAATTTCTTGATCTCTCTCAGTGTCTTTCAAATGACCCTCAAGTCCCTTCTTATATATTTTTGTTGGACAACCAATGGCCTAGATTAAATCATAATAAAAGGCTCAGATCATTTTGGCCTGATTCGTGTCTTTTTCTAGAAATTTCACCCTCATCAGATTAATACCCATCAATATTTTAATTTTCCTAAGTTTAAACTTAGGAACCCCATTAAAAATATTAATTATTTTAATAAAATCACTTCTGGGTGGAATTTCCCAAAACGGTTTTTGGGTTCTTTGGAATACATGTGCGCAAGCCTCCCTGAAAAATTCGAGGCTTAGAACACATTCGATGCTACCCCAAATTGATAGTCACTTGTCTTTTGTGAATGATTTAAGTACAAGAAGTACCTCCTCAATATTGACCATCTTGTGGAGTTCTTCATTGGATTTTGCATTAAACATAGTAGGATATGTATCTACCCCCTAGATTTGATCCTTTGCCCCATTTGGCCCTCGACACTTATAAGCATCATCAAAAAAATTTACAGCCTCACTTTGGATGTCCAAAATGGAGTGTACCACATTCCCATTTGAGTCATTGATATTCCAACTAGAGTTTGTGTGTCTTCTGTAGTTGGCGTATCTATGAAAAAATTTAGTATTTCTATATCCTTTGATCCATAGCACCCTGCTTTTGAGTCTCCATGTGACCTCTAGAATGTGGAGGATCTTTTCTTTTTTTCCCTCTAGGCTCTTTATGTTCCTCAATAGTTCCTGGGATGGGCTCCCCACATCCAAGTCCCTTCCCAACCTTTCCAATTGTAATTTAATATCTTCCATTTTATTTCTCATGAGCTCTTTTTTCCTTTTATCCCATTTCTTGACCTCCCCTTGAAGGGCAAGTAGTTTATTGTGAATTGATAGAATTGGGGAGCATACTTTAGACCAGTGATCTTTCCAAAAATCTTGAATCAGTGCATTAAAATCCTTGTCCTCGAGCCAGACACGATTAAATGTGAATGGCATCCCCAGGCAGACCCCATTCCTCCTCCATCGAAGTGTAATAGGAAAATGGTCAAAGATGTAAGTTTTAAGAACATCTGATTGTAAGTAGCCCATCTTCTCAATAATGTCCTCATTTACCAGAAACCTGTCCAATCGTTTGGAAATGTGTTGTTGGCCTTCCCTTCCATTGTTCCAGGTGGGAACCAAAATATGTGGTCTAATGTCCAACAGATTACAGTCACAGAAAACGGACTCAAGTCTGTCCACCATTGGATCCCTCCTACGAACAATGCCCCAACATTCATCTAGTGAGAAGGTGGCACTTAGATCTCCTGCCACAATGAGGGATTCAATTTTTAGGAGACCAATGGCTTCCATCTTGTTCCAGAAAAAGTTTATATCCCAGTATGGAGCATAAATGTTAAGAACGCGGACTATTCTAGGCACACCCCTAATTGCGCCAGATAGGAGTATGCCAGTGAAACAGTGATAAGTAGGAAAAGTAGCCCAACAAGGATTCCAGATGGACACCAAGCCGCTCGAGAGTCCATTTGAGTCCACGACCACCATATCCCATGTAGGCATCATTTTCCCAAACTAAACAAGGGCTTTATGAGCATTAGTCATGGATTGTTGCAGTAGAGTGATAATAGGGTTTACAGAGGTGAACATATCTCTAAGGGATACGAATTTCATAGGGTCCCCCAAGAACTACATTTTTAGATAAAGGCAGAGGGTCATGGGGCCAGGTTGGCGAGCGACGTAGCTCTAAGGGCCTGAGGATCATAGGATGTGCCAATGGGGATGTCCACGAGGGAGGCAGACTCAGCAAAGGTAAAATATGGAGCCTTGGAACGTTCGCAGAAGTGGCGGCTTCCCCTTTCCTCCTTTCATCTCATAGTGATATTTAGGGCCAAATTGGGGCTAATATGCGGTGAGGTCCAAGGGAATTCCCTTTGGATGGTAACAGACCTAAGTTCAAGAGCCCTGTTATTGAACAGGAGCTCGATGTCACTATCGGTCAAGTTCCTAGAAGAAGATAATGGTGAATGTGGAGTAGGGAGAGAGGCAATTGAGTTTGGGTAGACATGTGAGGGTTGCTTATCCGTAGTTTTCAGGAGATAAAGTGTAGGGTTAGGTCCCATGGGATCGATGGCCGCAAAAGAGTCTCATGTGGGGGAGATGAGGAAAGTCGACCCACAGGGTGAAGATTGGATGGAAACATCAACATGCGAGGTCGTGGTAAGATCAACATGAGGGTGCATAATGGGGGGAGGCACATACATCGAAGGCGAAGAAACCAGAGAGTATGAAAGTATAATCATAATTTAAAGGCAAATATTTGATCAAAGTACCTGAAAGACTAGATTGTAGGAGTTGGCAGGTCCAGTCAATGGTCTCCATCCTTTCCTCAGT
Source organism: Pinus tabuliformis (assembly GCA_031772625.1). Taxonomy (NCBI): domain Eukaryota; kingdom Viridiplantae; phylum Streptophyta; class Pinopsida; order Pinales; family Pinaceae; genus Pinus; species Pinus tabuliformis. The sequence goes on from CM062818.1 coordinate 1,915,002,765, forward strand.
CCGTCGTCCATTTATCCACCCAACATCAACCCCAAACATTGGACCGATGTGCATTGTATGTCCACCTGTGAGATCTTCGCGGGCATTTTGCCAAGAGGTGGCCCGTTCGATGATAGAAAAGACACTGAAAAGGACTACACCAGTAATCCAACCTTTGATGTATAAGAATGTTATCCCATGCCAAGTCGATTTGCCCCCGCAGTCCACCAGCAAAACTTCATGCGATTAGGATCCAGGCCACCCACTTGTCCTGAGCGCCCAGTGACTTAGGATTTGTGTAAAAAAATTTGCCAATGGAGTTCCTGATCTCCATGAAAACCCTCCTGGTTTAAAAATCTATAAGAAGACCGGGCAACTTGAGCCATAGTAAATTATTACAGGGAGTGGCACGCAGAGGATTGAAACCAACATACCACTCGTGCAAAGCCAAGAAGACTCGCCCACGTACCTAGGGAAGCTTATGAATTTTTTCCACGACCTCCAGAGATAGAAAATGAAAAATCTACCATTGGTTCATCAGCCGACTCACCGTGGGAGAGTATGGGTTTCTATTTCATCTCCACCCATGATCTCATTTCATTTTCCTGCATGTGTGAGAAATACCAACGCTTAGCCAGAGCCCTTTTTTGCAAGTTGATAACACGGTCCAAGATAACATCATAGCCAAAACTAAGAAGTTTGGTCTAAGGATCAGGTTCGAGTGTTTTACACTGGTTCCGGGTCTTTGGGCCCCAAGCATTTGTGTGGCGCCCAGTTCGGGTGGAAAGGTCCGCATGTAGAATACTTGTGTGGTCCGACGCATGAAGATGAGACTTGGTCGCATAATAATCCAGCGCCCCATCTTGAGGAGGCCCAACCAGAGGATCTAGATAGTGACGGAGGCCGAAGGGAATGCCATGAGGATGTGCCAGCTCAGCGACCACTGTAGTGTAGATGAAAGCCTCATGCTCGGATGTGTCGGATCTAAAGATATCAGATGGGTCCAAATCTGTCAACAAAGGGGTGTCAGACAACAGAGTCAGTAAGGATACGACGGATTAGGTGAGAGGATGGTGGAGGCAGGTAGGTGGAGCATGGGAAGGTAGCTTGTGGTCCTGCCAGGTGGAGTGACTGGGAAGCAAGTTTATTAATGAGTGGTCTTGATTAGAGTAAAACAAAAAATAAGATGTCAAGTCGAGGAGAATAGGAGTTGCCTTGCATTTATATTTCCTTCAAAATTGACTTTGGCATGTTAGCAGCAAAGCAACTCCTATTCCTCTCGCATGTCAGACACATTTATATTTCAATAGAATTGGGAATAAGAATTGCCGCTTAAAATATGGGTGGAGCACGTAATGCTCGCAGCACGGGAAAGGTCTACTCCCTCCCACCGAATAAACTTCCCTAAATGGAAATTTAATGAAACAGCAGGACGGAGGATCCCAAAATACCAACCCCGTATCAAGAGAATCCAGAAAAAGGAATAGAAAAATAGACCTCCTCAGAATTGGTAAGTGATGTAAAATTCGCGAGAACTGGGGCAAAAAATACAAAAATTTGTCGATTCCGTTCGAGTGTCGAACTATTCCCCTCAAGTTGATCTGATTCAGAGCATAAGGGATTAACTCTCCGGAATAGGTGGTTAATTAATAAACCTTATTATATGAAAATCTCGAGCATAAGGGGTTACCTTAAAAACTTAAAAACTAGAAAAGGAAAGGAAAGAATATGAGCCTCTCACTTCTTAATGTTATTTATTTCTCATGAGCTCTTTTTTCCTTTTATCCCATTTCTTGACCTCCCCTTAAAGGAATAGAAAAATAGACCTCCTCAGAACTGGTAAGTGATGTAAAATTCGCGAGAACTGGGGCAAAAAATACAAAAATTTGTCGATTCCGTTCGAGTGTCGAACTATTCCCCTCAAGTTGATCTGATTCAGAGCATAAGGGATTAACTCTCCGGAATAGTTGGTTAATTAATAAACCTTATTATATGAAAATCTCGAGCATAAGGGGTTACCTTAAAAACTTAAAAACTAGAAAAGGAAAGGAAAGAATATGAGCCTCTCACTTCTTATTTTCCTATCCACCGCCCTGACTGAGTATTGTCCATCCATTGTTAAAAAGCAAGCCGCTATTTTCATCTATAAATTCAATGCAGAGATTAAAGATAGCCACTCAAATTGCATATATCTTCCTTTCCTTACATCCAGATGGACAGTAACGGTGAGAAGAAGAAGCTTCATTTTCTGCTCTTCCCATGGTTGGCGCAAGGACACATAAATCCCTTCTTACAGCTCTCTAAGGCACTTGCAATCCACGGTCACACCGTTTCCTTCCTCTCCACGCCCGTTAACATCTCCAGAATTAGGTCGTCCTTGCAACTTCAGGAGTGGCCGGGCCGGATCGATCTGCTGGAACTGCCGTTACCGCTGACGGAAGGCCTGACTCCGGGGGCGGAATGCACGGCAGACATCCCCGTAGAAATGGCGTTTCCCCTCAAGAAAGCCATGGACGGAATGGAAAAGCCCTTCCAAAGCCTGCTTCGGCAACTCTCGCCGGATTATCTCATCCACGACTTCGTCCAATATTGGACGCAAAGCGCCGCTGCAGAGATGCGCGTTCCAGCGATTTATTTCTCGGTCTATGCTCCCGTCAGTTCCAGTTATATCATGCACCCTTCTAAATTGCGGAACCAGGAAATAACAGCTGAGGACCTGGCCGTTCCGCCCCCCGGATACCCATCATTGGCAATCTCGTTCAGGCTGTACGAAGCGCAGGATTTTTTAGTTATTTATAGAGGAATACCCGGGCACGTTATTCCGGCGTATCGATTGGATAATTGCCTGGAAGGATGTGTGGCAATTGCCATCAAATCCTGCTTTGAGTGCGAAGATGAGTATATTCGTTATCTCCAGAACGCATTTGGAGTCCCCGTGCTCTCGGTCGGCCCTCTAATGCCGGCCGTGCAGTCCATTGCCGGCGGCAGCGAGAGCTCCGATCTGCTGGAATGGCTCGACAGGGAGAGGGCCGCCTCGGTGGTGTTTGTATCATTCGGCAGCGAGTCATTCCTTTCGAGAGAACAAGCTCGCGAGCTGGCGCTTGGCTTGCAGGCGAGCAGGCTGCCATTCCTCTGGTCGCTGCGCTCTCCACAGTTCTCGGAGTTGGACCATCCATTGGAGCTTCTTCCCGAGGGATTCGAGACCCAAACCCGGGACCAGGGGCTTGTGGTCCGGGGCTGGGTCCCGCAGGTACGTATCCTCTCGCACCCGTCGGTGGGTGGGTATTTGAGCCACGGAGGGTGGAGCTCCGCCATGGAGGCGCTTAGCTGCGGATTGCCCCTTATTCTGCTGCCCATACGACTTGAGCAAGGTTTGAATGCCCGCCTGATAACGACAGAATTGACGGCCGGATTGGAGATCGAGAGGGAAGAGGATGGTTCTTTTAGCAGAGAAAACGTATGTAAAGCCGTGAAAATGGTAATGGTGGGAGAGGAAGGGAAGGGCATGAGATCGAAGGCAGTGGAGGCCCGAGATATTCTAGTGGACAATATTGGACGCCAGCAGAGTTACATCCATGACTTCATCCAACAGTTGACAGGAGGAGACTCCAAGGAAAAGATGCGGTAGACACGATTTTTTGCTTTTGCTAATTTTAAGTTATGGTCTACTAAATGGATATGGGTTCAGAAATTTAGTTTTCATTTTTAAATTTGAGGAGAAACATATATAATGATGGTGTAGGTTAAACAATAATTTTAGAGCGGTTTCTTTGAAAGATTAAGTTTGTGAAATTTAGGAAGACAAAAATTATAAGGGAGTTGGTGCTATAAAGAAATGTATGAGGTTTTTTGGTTGGTGCCTATTAAAGGGGAGATGTGGGGTTAGTATGGTCATTTTATTTTCTTAGAAGGTGGTTCTAAAATATAAGTTGGGTATTAGAAATGGTATCGACTTTGTCTTGAGTTGATTGCTTTGTGACAAGAATTATAAGGGAGTTGTGCTTCTAAGGAAATGTATAGGGTTTCTTTGTTGGTGTTTATTAAAAGCAGAATTGTGGAGTTAGTATTGTCATTCTATTTTCTTAGAATGTGGTTTTAAAATATAAGTTGGACATTAGAAATGGTACCGACTTTGTTGTTGAGTTATTGCTCTATGGTGTGCTTTGAGGTTAACTTTGTATTGGAAAGGCAGATGAGAGGAAATACAAATTGGACACACAAAGCAACATGAGATGCGGTTCTTCAATTGATCACATAAACTTGATGATTACAATGAACCTAATGAGGGGTATCTAAACTTTTTCGACTAACGACTCCCCAAAATTACTCAACATGCAAACATACACTAAATTTGATTTTTTTGAAAATATGACTTAACTCAACTCACTTGACTTGACTTAGTTAACCGACTCTCCAGATTTGTCAAACTCTTGCATGTGGGAGTAATTATGATTTCCAGCACTCCCCCTTAATTACGACTGTAAGAATCAACATAACTCAAACATGACTCAACTATGCCTGCTAGGGTTACAATAGAAATTGACTCAATTATCATTCAAACATGTCTGCTAGTCTATGTCTTAGCTAGGCTTACAATGACTCAAAACTTTTACAAATTTGCATTTTCTTTTTCTCTTCTTCCAAATTCTATATCCTCAAAATTGCTTCATTCTCTATTGCGCGTTCTTGTTGTAGGCTCCATATTAATTTATTTGTTGCTACTACAATGTTTCTTTGACTTGTTTTGAATTTGATTTAAGTTAGTCTTCTACAACTTCCTCTTTAAGGATTATTTCACTCATGGACTACTGCCAAAACTCTTCATCTTCAAACTATGTTCTTCACGCTGCTTCTTGCGCTTCATATCATTGACTTTCTTTTTACCAGATTTCTTAATAGAAGAATTTTATCTCTTCTTGATTCTATTGCTGAAAATTTGTTTCAAGGCTTTCATCTTTGTCTTCAGAAACACCCATCTCTTTCTCTTCACTTTCATCATCAGGTACTGTTGTTTTTTCTTGTAAACTGGACACTCAAGATCAATGTTAGAAATGTATTTATTATGCTCTACAATGAGAGCTTCATTCTCTTCCTCTTCCTCTTCCTTTTGTGCCTTATCTTCCACTCCTTTACAAACCTTTGTTGCTGCAAACATGTTGTCTTCCACTTGTCTTCCAGACACAAGTGGATTTCTCTCACCAAATAACAACATATCAATGTGTTCTATCTGTTGCATCATGTGCAACCACTCATCACCAGTTAATGGTTCTTCATGAAATTTAACACATAATTTTCATCTACTCTATTGTGAGATATTTGAGCATGCATGTGCTCATTAACAATTTCAACTTCACCAAATTCATCAATTGCGGCTAGATGCACCAATGCACATTTCACTTTGTAGCCATCATCCACATGTGTTTTGTTACAGTGGGATTCACTATCATTTGCACCATCCACATTGCAGTGGAGTCCTTGAGAATTTATCTGTTCTTGCCTTGTTTCACACACGAAGGCTTCAACTTCTCTCTCTGCAATCTTTATTGCATCTTCTTTATCCATATGCATGTCTGCATTATGGGTTTCACTTTTATAGTCTTCATGACCATCATCCACTTTTGAGTGGGATTCTCCATTCTCCGTTGTCCTCCTAGAGTCTTTCTTATCTACTCTCATATCCGTGGCTAACTTCTCTACCTATGACATAACCTGTTGTTGCATGTCACTCCCTCTTGCACCAAATTTTTCTTCCAAGATCTTCCATGCTTCCTTGGAAGTTGTAGTTTTTCCTACCTTGCACAAAAACTTATCATCTAATGCTTGTTTTACAAAATTCAATGCTAAAGCATCACATACTTCATCATATTGATTATTAGACTCGTACTCAATTATCTCTTTAGCTAGAAGAAAAATTCACATCTTGATAACCCAATGATCAAAATATTTACATGTAAACATAGGAGGTGGTAGCAGATCAAAGCTACACCAATTACCATCGATTTCTTCTTTGTCTTCTGCTAGACTTCTCAGTTCTTTGGCTGCGGCTAGAACCTCTCTAAACATGACAACAATCTCTGCCTCTTCCTTTTTATTCATTTTCTTAATCTTCTTCAGTCGCGTTTTGTGACCCATGACTATTGTCTTTCTTCTGTCTTATAGGGAAACGCGACCATGACTATTGTCTTTCCTTTGTCTTATAATTGTTTCCCTGGTTACATGAGATTATCTTCCATATCGGCCCCCAAAACACATATAATTTTCAATATACACTCTCATAAAGCACAATCTTCACTTAAAACACATTATCATACTTAAAAAAACCAAAAAATATTTGTAAACCAACCAATATTGCAAAACCCTAAACCCTCTTGTTTAATAAAATCCTTTTCTTTTAATTCTCTTCCCCTTACAAAAATCTCCTTCAATTTTTCCTTTAAAAAAACTTTATAAAAACCTTCGATAAAGTCCTTTCCTTTTTATTTCATATAACACTAAACTCTCCCCAAAATAAAATTAAAAAACAAACTTTATAAAAAGCCCTTTTATAAATCTTTATAAACCAATTAATAAAGGCCCTTCATTCATGCAATAAATCTCACGTAGTTGTCGTATGTTTAAAAGGACTTCATTAAAACTTGTTTGCATTACCGTGACCTTTTCAAACCTATTTTGGCTTTTAAAACAATAAATAAATATTTCATAAAATATAAATAATTTATCTTTTTATGTTATTTTCAATCAGCGTATGTTTTTCAAACATAAAAAAAAATCAGTTTATTATTTAAATATTTTATGTTATTAATAAATATTTTTAATGATTAGCATTGATATATTAAAATAAGAAATTTAAAGCTTATATTTTTAATTAAAAATAATTATATATAATATTTCTAAAATAAAATATATTTAAGTTTCACTTGTTTTCTAACGCTTCATTCTTAAATCTCCCCGTAACATTTTGACAAAGATAATCCTATCTCACACTATACTATTCAAAATTCAAAATTAAATAGAATGTTCCAATACTTTTATCAAAAATTAAATGCAATGTTTCAATACAATGTTTCAATACTTTTATCAACAAGGGCAACTGTGTAGCGGTAGTCCCTGCTGTATTGCTTGTAAACAGCAAACAATTATTTGTGAATCTAAACCTCTGTTTTGATCAACATTTTGGGGAAAACCATTCCCATGTGTCTTTGAAATTGAAATGCGCTGCTTTGCAAGATCTGTTTAACAGTGCTTTCTATCTCCATATAATTTTATTCTTGGACATTAAAGTTTGATTCATTTCTAATGATATTTATATTGTTATTTCGAATGATATTTATACTGTTTTATCTTATGTTCTGTTTCTCAATGCAAAGCAATTCTCAGACAAGGTTGGACATTGAAGTTTGATTCATTTCGAATGATATTTATACTGTTATTTTGAATGATATTTACACTGTTTTATTTTGAATGATATTTACACTGTTTTATTGTATGTTATGTTCCTCAATGCAAATCAATTTTTAAATAAGGAAGATGTTTTAGCTTTTGATTCTTATGGAGTCTGGTGTTGACATTTACATTACTGTGAATATTGGTTTCTTTCTGAATCTATTTGATTGTTTATTTTTTTGTACCGCAACTAATAAGATTAAATCTGGGATTCATATAACCTAGAAAAGGGTTCAAGGATATATTGTGAAAATCAGTAAAAATGGCATTTGTGTCGACTAACATGGATAAAAGATTGGCTAACATTCTATAATCAACAACGGCAAGAGAAACATGCATTGAGTGAGTTTATGCATTGAGTGGATAATTATTCAGTTTCAGCCATGAACCTATCTATAAGCCAAAGCCATTTTCACCTTATATCCCAATGAGAAAAAAATCAGTCTGAGATCTTAGGCTAAAACAGTGCAATACAAAGAGCATGGCATGATCTAGGATGTAACAAGCATGTTGTGCATAATCAAGCAAAACTAATTGTTATTTTACAAGGAGCATTGTCAAGTTCGCTGGATCTTCCTTGCAAATGAAATCTATAATAACTCTCTCCCTACCAACTGTATTTTGATGGCACGCTTTTCCATTTTTCTAATTCTCTGTCATGAAATTTCTGGCCCTAACAAAGGGCGGCCTATCGGACCAAACAAGGGGCTAGACCAAAGGGAAAATATGGGTATTTAATTTCTTCCTTAACATTGAAATCAAGATGTCAAGCATATCAATAGGCCTAGAAAAAAACCACCTTGAAAAACATAAGTCATTGTGCCATCTCGTTCAGATAGTGGAGATTGTAGTGGAGATTGATTCTGCCCCAATGTCCCGGTCCTAATTTCCTTAATGTTCCTAGTTGATTCAAAGACCCGAAGTCCAGCATGCATGAGTTGTTTTCACAATCGGAATAGACTTGGTTCAGCGGGTAAGGTAAGAACAGGAGCTAGGGTAACAGGCACGAAGGTAGAGTAATATTCTGTTGATCCAATAAAATGAAAATAGTGCGGGTTCGTACTAAAACCAAGAAAACATTACTGATTACTTGGGCTTTTGGGGCCCTGAAACAACTCACCCATTTGGATAGGACTGAGCCATTCTTCTTTCATCTTTCAGTTCTTCCTTCCCACATATTGACAAAGCAGAACTTCGACACCAATACCTTTCATTAGGGAATTTACCCGAGATCAAGGCGTATAATTGATAATCAATAGGCTTAGACTTAGCCAATAAAGTAAACTGGTGGGACAAGCACTGGATCTCGATCATCTGTTGGTGAATATGTGTATGGCACTCATCTGTTGGTGAATACGTGTATGGCACCAGAGACAAGAAGAAGGCGAATAGCTCTCTGAGTTGAAAAGGTGACACAAACTGATTGTTGCAGATGCTGTTGTGCTGCCTGTCCCATTACTGCACTTGGATGGAACCCACCATGGTCAGGACAAACCTACCCACGCTTAGTCCCAGGCCTTGGCGAGACTACAACGATCCAGCACTTCCTTTCGCTATTATTCGTATTCCTATAGGATAGATTAGTCTAGCGCCCTCCCTTTACTTAGGGATCGAGGAGCTCCGAAGAAGGGATCTATCTATGCAGTGGGATCTTGCCTTGCGTAAAGGCTCAGGTAATAATTTCAAGGTTTCATCTGAACAAATGCTTCTTAGATCAAAAGCTCGCCCCTGCTCCTTGGGTATTGAAAAATTCGGTTGGCTTTGAGTCAGTTTTTTTGTGGTCCTGTTCTTCTGACTCATCAGAGACACCTTCAAGCGCAAAGGATTTAAACCTCGATTCAAGATATCAAGAAGGTCATTGTCATTTGCATAGTTACAATATCATTGTCTTCATCAACATATGTTATAACAAACTGCGCAGATGGATTGAATTAGAAAAGCTTGCTGATTTTACATCTTAGCCCAGCCAGGGAGAGGTCCAGACTTCCATCTTCCATTGGAAGCACAGTGAATCTCCTGAGAGAAGTGTTATATTTTACCTGCATGAAACTAAAGGCAGCAGAGGAATATGTAATTCATGAGATTAACCACTCAATGTTTCCTTCCTACCTAGGTTAAGAGCATTACAAACTTCAAAGAACAATCATGAACAAATTATTGTGAATTGTGAGCAACAAAAGATTCGTTTACTTTAATCATAACAAAAACAACCAGGGAATATTCTTTCCAAGATAAAAAAACAACAATCATGAACAAATTATTGTGAATGTGAGTAACAAAACTTTCGTTTACTTTAATCATAACAAAACCAGACAGGGAACATTCTTTTGAAAATAAAAAACAAAATCCACATCCTGCTATATACCACTGCTATCAGACTTTTAAAGACTCCCAAGTCTTGCCGAGCCTTGCTGAATCACCGCTGAAAAGAGCAAATTCTACTGACTCTTCTGTCATACTCCCACTCCCCAGACTCCTCTAAAAACTATCCAAACTGTATTATTTTTTTAAGTATTTTCTTTTTTCATTGAATCTCCTCAGAGAAGTGTTATATTTTAGTATTTTACCTGCATGAAAATTAAGGCAGAAGAGAATGTAATTCATGAGATTAACCAGTCAATGTTTCTTTCCTACCTAGGTTAAGAGCATTGCAAAGAACAACCAGGAATAATTAAGAGCATTGCAAAGAACAACCAGGAATAAATTATGTTTGATCATAGCTGTAAAGACAAAAATGTCCACACAGTACCTAAAATCCCAAAACGAGGAAAAGAAAAATCGTTAAAAGACACAAATCGTTAAAGGACTAAAGCGAGTATCATTTACAAGGGCGATGGTTTTGCGCACATTTAAATATCAAAAATTAAATTAAAAGGTACAAATTATTGTGAGGAACAAAAATTTCATCAAAACTTACCACAAAATATTCTTTCAAAAATAAAAAAACAGCATGCACATTCCGTTATAAACCACAGAGAAGACGCAGCTAAGAAGAAAAACATATGCAGAACTACGCGGAACTCTTTACAGTTGAAAAATTAAAAAATATGTAAAAAATTCAGAATAACAACAGCTCCAAGCCTTCAAGGGGGAGCGGGCCCAACAACCACACCCTAGTACAGAGAGGACGCACGCATGTTGCACGGACAACAGAACTTCAGGACAACCTGCAACACTGCTCGGGCCATAGAAAATGCAAAAGTGGGCCAAACGATGAGGTGAATAGCATGTTTTCCTATTTTCATAGTAAAACTTCATTAATGATGAAGAACCAGCAAAATATTAAATATATTAATAGAAATATTAAATACATCAATAAGGTATATGCACAACAACGTTTTAAGAAATATATTTTAAAAAGCAGCGGGTCATGGAATAGAATACTGGGGCGGCCATTGGGAGACCCAACTACCATGGACCACATGCGTGCATTACAAGCTTTCTTGAATAATCATTTTTAGATAGTCTCCGAGAGAGCCACGAGCCATCCATATTATTTAACCTGTAAAAAATGCATCCAAACTCATAAGAAATGTGTCCAAACAAATGCATGTAACAAACGCATCCAAACTCATAAGAGATGCATTGTTGATCACCATTAGCGAGAGCCTTTCGCATTGGAATAAATAGGTGCATCTATCCGAAGATCGGCGTTAAACAACTGAGCGCTATTATGTCTACCTCTATTGATGGGTAGAGGCGCGCCATTTTTACACTCATGCGGTAGTGTGAGGAGATGCGTGAGTGATTTCAGGGTAAACTCGTCACAACAATTTTGTAATTTTGGGTAAAAGACATTACAAGGTAAAGGCTTTAATGATGGGCTATTCACAGCATGGGTATGCCATTTGTATGGTCCGGCTAAGGATTTAATGCTGCGTAAGAGCATCAATACTAAACTATTTTTAGTATGGGTATGCCATTTGAATGGTCTGGCCAAACGGGACAGGAAATCGACTCATATTGGAGGCAAAAAAGCCAAGACTACTGACAATTAAGAGCCATCCACCCAAGAAGAAAAGAAAGAAAGAACAGTGCCAGTGATAAAGCGTTAAAGTCTTTTCCCAAAGAAAAAGCTACATGAAAGGGAAGAGGACAAAGTTTTAAGTTGAAAGATGGCCAACCAATCCTTTTGGTTACTCGAGTAATTCCGCAACTTAAAACAGAAATTCGTATTCTCCAACCAAGCCTCAGGCCACTTAGGTTTTCGGGTTTCTCAACAAGGGTTATATTTATCTTCCTCAAATAAAAATTCATACTAAACTCTTTGCCTTTATATCTAACAGGGCATGAGTGTGGTAATATAATTGATTAGACTAGCTTGTAGATGATGACCCACTTCTTGCATTACTCTTATTAAGTAGATATAGCAATGGTAATACATAATGTTTATACATAGGATATAAAAGTTGGAGCTTGCTTACTGTGTTTGGGATTGTTGGGTGAGCAGGATGTAAGCACTGCAAAGATACTCTTGTTATTATTTACAAAAGCTTACACTCATACACCCTTTCTTCTTAGTTTGTTATTTGCAAAAGATATTTTCTCAGTAGCATATGTTCCGTGCAAAAGCTCACAACCTTTCTTCTGAGCAACACTTGCAAAATCTTACACCTTTTCTTCTAAACAATGTTCAATTTAGTCGAGCCTTTTCTTCTACTGGGTTGAGGCTTGGATTGACAAGGATGACTACCTTATCTATGGCACTTGACTTCATAGGCCATATGAAAGCGATGAATTCCCTTTCTTCTCAGCAACGCCGACAAAATATTACACACTTTCTTCTGAACTACACCCTTTCTGAGCAATGTCGGCAAAATCTTACACCCTTTCTTCTGAACTACACCCTTTCTTCTGAACAATATTCCATTTAGTCGAGTCCTTGCTGCTACTAGATTGAGGCTTGCTGCTACTGGACTGAGGCTTGAGAAGGACGACTACCTTATCTATGGTGCTTGCTTGCATAAGCCACATAAGCGATATGAAAGATATGAATTCTTAGTGAGGAAGGTAGCTCGTTGGTCTGAGGCTTGAGAATGATGAATACCTTATCTATGGTGCTTTCCTTCATAATCCATATGAAAGCTATGAATTCTATGAATCCTTAGTGAGAAAGGGTAGCTAGTTGGTCAGGTAAGACTAATTTCATGTTATGTCTGTAAAGACTAATCTCATTTTATATTTGGTGGGAGGTGGCTAGAAATTGAGAGGGGGTGGTAGCTAGGTGGCAGCTAGATAGTTGGGATGAAGAAATGAGATCAAAGCTAGATAATTAATGGTGAGGAAATTGGAAACTTTACATAAAATGCAAACACATTAATACAATTGTTATATATATTAACTCTTATATTAGATAAAATAAAATAAATTGTTACCATATTTTCTAAATTTTGGATAAATTATAACTTGCCACAACATTTCTACATTGGAATATGGCTGAAATAAGAGGTCGTTTTTTCCCACCAAAAACTTTCATTAAAATTTTGAAAGATGAAAATTGTCATTCTAAAACTTTGATTATCACGATAATAATACGAAAAAAAAAAAGTCAGCTAATGAATTAATAAAGGTCAACGATATGTAATTATTAGATTCAAATATACTCATTCCCTCTTCAAAAGGTCAAAATGAAAATAACTATAATTATCATATTGAAATATCCTATATGGTTTATTAAATAATTTCAAATTAAAAAATATAAATATAATTTTTTGGAGTTTTGCTGAGATAGGATGTTTTTTTTTTTGTAAGCTAGGGTAGTACCTTCCTTTTCTATTTATAAAAAAAATTGATCCAGATACACTGTTTTAGTGGCCTCAACTTGCCCATATGGGAAACCAAGTTTGTTGGCCACCTGAGTTTGTTATAAGCCATCCAATAACAAAATTTAATCAGTCTTTCCATCCATGCTACATGAACTGTACATCTAAAAACACTTAACATGCTACACACTAACATATAAACGTTTGAAAAGAAAAGCTATCCACATAATAATAAGAAGAAACTGTAAAAGACTAATCCTTCCGGTCATCAGTGTCTAAATCTACATTAGCAGGTGCTGCCATTGAGTCATTTGGTGCTGGAGCCAGTTGCATCAGCCTTTGCTGGATCTCATCTAGCTTGCTGTCTTGCATTATCATGATAATCTGCAAGTTTTTCATTTCCTTTTTAATATTCGGCATTCCTTGGGCTATTGCTGCCACTTCTCCTGCCACTTGCTTGAGAGCCTTCGCTAGTAGCCGCTTTAACACCAGTACACATGCAGAGCTTGCCTATAAAGCGTCATTTGGCCTCTGGTGTGTCCTGGGTCAAGGATGATATCTCCCCATTCCTCCATCTCTGGTTCTGATTCCTCTTCCATTACACTGTCTTCCATCTCTTGAATTAGTTGCCGAATGTCCACATCCGTCCCTTCTCTATAGGCTCGAGCGGCTTCCTAGATTGTTGTCCTCATGGATCTCCTTCCTCGCCTCTGGCTTGCGGGCGCCAAGGTTGGCGGATCACTTTTGCTCAACTGGCTCTGTCGCCCTCTGCCTCCACGACCCCTGCCTCTACCCATGCAAACCATTTTCTCCTTTATTGTCGCCTGTTTACAGTTATCACTAGCAAAAGTTAGCTTTCGAGGAGCTACAATCTTCCCATTAGTCAGCATTTCCTTGACACTAAGCCTTCCTACCTCGCTCCGTCCACCTCCATTGTTTTGAAGAGTCAATGGGCTCTCCCCCCCTGGATAAAGGAAGGTGAGTAAGCCCTCTGTCATGCTACCCGTCGCTTGGGCAGGGTTCTCGGTTTTCTCGGGCTGACCCTCTGCCCCACTACTGTAATTCCCCGGCATATTTGTGCTCTGATCCTTGCTCTTTCTCACCAGGCAACCCTTTGACCCGCTCAGCCTCAGCCCTTCTTTTGCAAATCCCTGCTTACCCCCCTCTTCTGCCTTATTTTGCATGGCAAAGTAAAAAGAAAACCCGCTCATATGCCACCCCTCCCCAGCGATTCCCGTCGAACCCCTCTCTTCCATCATACTAAGCAAGTCAGAGCGAAATGCAGGAGGAGAGCCAAAGGAGACATACCCGTGTTCATGCTCGCCCGCCGAAGCTCCCAATGCCGTCGCTGCATAGTTCTCCTCCTCCCTTCATTGCATACTAAGTTTTCCTCCCAACCTTACCACCCTCAAGTACCTTAGCCCATCTGGCCCACGTCCCATCCCACTACTGCCGCCGTTTCTTACCTCCTCTCTCCCTACACTCCTTCCACTACGCTGCCTTGAAACTCCCACAGGCATGCAGGACACCATCATGGCCTTTTGATCTATGGTGAAGGTAGTAGGTGGCCATCCTGGCCATCCTCTCCCAAGCGTTGTCCACCTTCTCGTACTTTCCCTCTTTATCACCCCGATCGGGGGTTGTTGAGATAGGATGTTATTATTAAAGAGGTTAATTAAATTATATATTTGATAAACTTATTAAACAATATAGTTTATGCATAAAATATTTACTTTGAAAATAGGGTTATATCTATATATATTCTAAAATAAAGTATTAACTAATTAATTATTATTGATTATAATTAATTAATTAACTATAATTAATAATTAATTAATTAATCATAATCAATAATTAATTAATTAATAATTTATTTTAGAATATCTATATATATTACCTTATTCTCGGAATAAATATTTTATACATAAACTATATTATTTAATAGATTTATAAAATATATAATTAATTAATATATTTATAATTAATAATCAATAATCAATTAATAAGTAATTAATGAACTAATACTTTACTTCAGAATATATATATATATATATATATATAATTTAATAGGTTTATAAAATATATAATTTATTTAATTAATTATTAATTGAATATTAATATTTACTTGATTAATTAATTAATTAATATGTTATTTTCAACAACTTTAGAAACCCTAACATAAAAGAGAGAGGCCCAAAAACTTCGATCTTGTTTTTCTTCTTCTTTTTCGTCTTTTTCTAGCTTCTATCTAGAAGAGATCAAACTTGCTTGAGTGTGTGTCCAAATGAGATCGAGTTTCTTCTTATATATAGGCTTTTGAAGGGTATGAATTGCTATCTTTACGCTGATTTGTCCTTCATGTAGGCCAACTTGATCTTTGCACCATGACAAGGTCTTGGAGGGTCTTTTGACTCTATTTTGACTCAAATAATATTTTCTTTAGAATATGTAACATGCCCAAATGGGTTTTCAATACATGACAATGACTTAATTGACTTGTAGACTAAATGAAAAACCCTATAAGCACTCAATGGGTGCTTGACCTAAAAAAAGATTCCCTTGAGCATGAAACCCATGCCTCAAAAACAACAATAATAAATTATTTTTTTTTTTTTACACTAAATACATAAAATTGTGATTACATATGTCATTATGAAGATCAAACCTAGTTACATATTTAAACACTCCCTCTTAACTAGGGAGGTATTCATGATCCATACAAGGTACTTGGACATTTTCAATCTGAAGAATTCTCATAAGAAGAGTCAGATTGGTAAGCCATCTCTTTGCATCATATTAACCAACATTGTCACATAGCAAGCCCTTAACTAACAACTCTATCTCTTCACAAGATCAAAGCACAATGATGGTGAAACTATTGACTGATCTATACCATCATCATTCTCTTTCAAGCCACATACCCCACCCGTGTGTTCATAGGGTATGTCCTTCCAAGACAATTCCTATCTTGGAATAACACATCCTCAAGGAATTTCCTCTTCAACTACTCTTATCTTAGATGCCCTACCTCATCCTCAAAGAGTATCAGAATCGATCTCAAATGCTTACGCAATCCACCATTGTTTCTTCACAATATGACAATAATAATGATGTGTCTATCTCTCCTTGTGTCCTTCACTAAGACTTACAGTTGTTAGTCCTGGTCTAGTGCATGATACATGAAGTAGAGAACCATATATGTCACTCCCTCTTAACCATGGAGGACCAACACATTCCTATAAAAGGAATGTACCCAAGATCCCACTTAATGAGGGATTTTTCCAAGCTCCCTCCTAACTAGGGAATTGTTTCCAACAACTTTCTTCTCTTTGGTGGAGATAATGATATCTTAAACTACTTGTAGAGCTCCTTTTTTCGATGTAATGAATTTCATCTTCATCATTATGGAGCCTTCATATTTTCTTTGTAGGGCATCAATCTTCCACCACTTTGCTTCACGAACCATGTTTGTCATGTCATCATTTTCTTCCTTAGAAAGTGATCTTCTAGTCCACATCTAGTGTTTCTTGATACATCTACCTCTTCCAAGTCATGTTTCCTTTAGGATCTTCCATCCAACCACATGAGTGTTAGTTGTAGGTGACATCTACAACTCTCTTTCGATAGCCCTATATATGAATCCATGTATATTTTGTTCAAAGATCAAAATGAACATCAAATCAAAGTTACCTTTTATGATGGTCTTTCATCATGACATTTCTTTTCTTGCAACATCAAGATCTTGCACATTTATTGGCACATCTCCAAGATATTCAATGTCAAGGGTCTCCTTGCTTTCCAGATTTTATTAGTCTTAATACATTTTCCATGGATATATCCTAATCAATTCTTTTAGTCATCAGATGTTGAGAATTTTCTCTTACCTTATGTGACTATAGTTGCATCTTTCATGATCTCTTATTTCTTTCTTCACATATTTCTTCTTTAAAAACTTCCATCCATAGTTCTTTCATCTTCGTCAACCAACTCATACTCCATATGAGTACATATTATGTTGATTTCATCTTGTCAATATGTGAACCATGCCTTCATACATCTTTACAAAGGAAGAGATCCCTTTTATTCGATCATGCTCATGAGGTAGAGCATTTACCCGTATTGTATGCAACTATATTATGACATGAATTAATTTGTTAAACATTTACATACATATTTTCACCTTTTGGTCATCTAGACTTCCTTCGAAAACTTCCTTTCCTTGACGGAAAGTACTTCAACCATCTTGACATGTTGCACTACTTTGTCAACATACCATCATCCTTCTAAACAATGGATTCCACACATGGTGAAATTATCAGCAAGACACTTCTTCCAAGACAGGTGAACCTTCTAATGGATATTTTAACAAAGTATCTTGATTATCCTTATCTCGCAAATGATCCTTCCTAACGATGATGATGCATGTGAACTCTATGCTAGATGAATTTATCTACCCATAAGTACTACTTATGCTTTCAATGAGGTTACCAAGAACTACTTCCTTTCTATGATGACTGCTAGAATCACATATACTTCTACTTCAGCGATCCTTACAATGATGTCATGATCTTTTTCTTCAATTGTATGATGTCATCTTCTAATATGATGCATCCTATCCTACTTATAATGATTTCTACTATGATAGCTATGTTTCACCATAGTAGAGGTATTTTAACCTCCTACTTCTCCTTCATGTAGAGACGTTTAATCGTGAATATCTATCCCTTCTTTCTTGGATTTCTTCTCATCAAGTTCTTTTACTCAGTGATGCAAAAATCACGATTTTATCGTTTTATCGCGATTTTTTCAAAACAACGATAAAATCGCCTGATTTTTACGCATTTTTTTTTTTGCGAAATTTTATTTTATTTTTTATTATTATTATTTATTTATTTTTTCTCGAAAAGATCGCGATAATTTTAAAAAAATCGTAATAATTTTGTTTTTATCAGGATTTGATGTGTTTTTATCATTGGGTCGTTGGAAAATTGGTTATAAACACCAAAAAAATGATTTTTTTTATTCATTTCATCAGACAGCAGTAGTGGTGGATTGGGAGTGACCTAGGAGAAAAACCTTGGTCGATTGGGCGCTGATTGGAGGAGAAAACAACTCAAAACCCCTGGTGGATTAAGTGCTGAGGAGGAGAGGATCAATTTTCTCTGGCAAACCAGCATGGGCACCAAATTTATGTGTTTTGTTTTGGGCTTTTTTTTTTTTTTTTTTTTGGTTGGGTTTGGATTACCCATTGGTTTATCAAATATTTTTGAGTTGATTTGACAGTGTTTTTGTTTGTTAAATTGTCAAAAATTTAATGTGCTTTGTCATGTTACTCATGTATGTAACTTTTTTTAATTTTTGTAACTTGCAATACTTATTTTTCCATAGGTTCACCATTCAACCTCAAAGTTCAATCTTCATCTTACAAATTTAAAACTCAAGAGTCAAGAGTTCAACCAAGCTACAAACATGCCAAAGAAATTGGACCCTCTGTGGGAATTTGGTGAACCTGATGGAGGGTTTGATAGAATACACTTGTCTTACAAGTTGTGTGGGCATCATATGTCAGGGGGGGTTTATAGATTGAAGTATCACCTTTCACAAATTTCTGGATTTGATGTAGGGTCTTGCTCAAATCCAAATCCGGAAATCATCCGAAGAGCCATGAGATCATTGGAAAATTTAGAGCACAATAAAGAAGCCAAAACAGAAATGAAGAAGCAACTAGAAAAGAGGGTTTTAGGTTCAAGTGAACAAGGAAGTGACACTGGTTCTACTTCAACATCGATATCTACAACCAACCCGGTAGCTGCCTCATCATTTTTTGTTCTTAGAACCACGCCTGGTTCACAACCATCTATCACTTCAATGCTTAAAAAAACTGAGAAAGAACAAACTGAAAAGTTGTTGGCCAAATTTCTCCTTTGGAGTGATATTCCTTTCAACGTTGCAAGGAATAATCCATTTTTCCAATATACTATTGATGGTATTGCAACTGTTGGCCTAGGGTACAAAATCCCTTCTTATGATGATTTTAGAGGTCGGATTCTTCAAAATGAAAAGATTGACTACACCAAAATATTGGAGGAGTTTAGGGCATCATGGGCACAAACAAGATGCACTATGATGTCAGATGGTTGGACCAACCAAAAGGGGAGAACCCTTATAAACTTCTTGGTTAGTTGTCCCAAGGGGACAATGTTTATGAAATCTATTGATGTATTTTCACATATCAAAGATGAAAAAAATTTATGTGATTTGTTGGATGTGTTTATTTTGGAAGTAGGTGCAGAACATGTTGTCCAAGTCATAACGGACAATGCTGCAAATTATGTTGTTGCTGGCAGGATGTTATAGAGAGGCATCCTACTTTATTTTGGACACCTTGTGCTACACATTGTATTAATTTGATGTTGGAGGACATAGGGAAAATTTCCTTTGTCAAAGATATTGTTGAGTCATCAAAAAAAATTACAAAATTTATATATAATCATACATCTATGCTTAGCTTGATGAGAAAATTAACCAACAACAAAGAGTTGGTGTGCCCCGTCATTACACGGTTTGCCACTAGTTTCATATCTTTTCAATCCCTCTTGAATTCTATGTGGGATGTGAAGAGAATGTTTCTTTCAGAGGAGTGGCGTGATTTGAAAATGAGTCGCAAACCAGAGGGAGAGGCCATATGTAGATTAGTTTCATACCAGCAAGACTTCTAGGTGGGAGTGCAGGAGGTGTGCACCATTTATGAACCTTTGGTAAAGGTTCTTTGATTAGTTGATGGTGAGAAGCCCGCAATGGGCTATTTGTATGAGGCCATGGACAGGGCCAAAGAATCCATTCAAGCCTACTATGATGATAAGGGAGATGAGGGGTTTCAGATACAACTCCTCCTATGGGAAGTGATTGATGAATAATGGAACAATACACTCCATCGTCCCATTCATGCTACAGAGATCTCCCTGAAACCCGCATTTTCTTACCCATGTGGGTTCATATTTGATGTTGATATCATGGATGGATTCTTGACCTGTGTTCATAGGATGGTGCGATTTCTGGAAGAGCGTACAGAGATATCCAAAGAATTTGAGACATACAGGATGGCAGGTGGCACATTTGGATTTGACATGACTGTGACTAATAAGATGACTATAATGCCAGGTATTTTTTAGTTTGTTTCAAATTTGATTGTCTCTTCAAGTTCATAACTTCATACTTTGGTTCAACTTTCAAATTTCTTTTTTTTCTTATGTTTATTTAAAATTTTATTTGTAATTTTGTTGTAGATGCATGATGGAGAATGTATGGTGCCAGGGTACCCCTTCTGCAATTGCCATTCGAATCCTCAGCCAAACATGTAGCACCTCAGGATGCGAGCGCAACTGGAGTGTATTTGAAAAAATACACAACAAGAAGTGCATCAGGTTAAACTTAAAACTTAAAATATTGGAAATTTCCAAATAATTTTTAGAATTCATTAAACAATATTTTTTTTTTTTATAATTATTATTTCATGATCTTTGTACAGGTTGGAGTCCTAGCGACTTAATGACATGGTCTACGTCTACTACAATCTTCGATTGTGGGTGAAGAAACTTGAGAGGATACCCAATATGGAGGTCATCTCATTGGATGGGATTGACACCACTGTTGCATGGAGGGTTGAGGCCGAGATGCCTCTCATGGAGTCTGTCGATGATTGATTAGCGCAGGAGGTAGTGGAGGGGGAGGAGGAGGAGGAGGATGCGGAGCAATAGGAGGAGGAGGTGACACCACCTACCCGAGCTACCCTTGACACCAATAGAGGACGTGGTCTACCTCCTATAGCTCCTAGTTCTTCAGCTTCTAGAGCATAGCAAAGTCCACTGCCAACTCCATCGGCATCTACATCTAGAGGGAAAGGGAAAACTATTGCATTTTCTCGCAAGAGGGGTAGAGGAAATCAATAGTATTAGACTTTAGTTATTTGGTTCATTTCATTCTATATGACATTATGACTCATGATATGAGATACATTATTATATTTTTTGTTGATATTTTGAGGCTAAGTTGGGACTCAGGAGTCAGGACTTACTATTCAGGACATGATTCACTGTTATGTGTGATGTAGCACTAGAAATGATATTACACATCTTATATATTAGTTCTTTTATCATATTTATGTGTAAATGTATTTATTTTATGTTGTATATTCTTTAGATATTAAAAAAATTGAAAAAAATGAATATTTTTGTATTTTACGGATTTTTCCCGATTATTTCCCGATTTTTATGATTTTTTTACGATTTTTTCCCCTCATCGATAATATCTCGATAATAATAACTGCAACATTGGTTCTACTTGTTTGGTGATATGGGATTCAATTCTTTCTTTCCTTTTCATGTTGTCCTTCTCCAGTTTAGGATAATTTTTCTTGTATTACCCATATTCCTCACAGCCATAGCATTGGATCTTTGACATATTGATCTTCTTCCTTTTCTTAGGACCAAACTACCCAATTTTTCCTTTTCTCTTAGCTATGGCAGTAAATGCTTGAACTTGTTCACTTGGTCCCACATCACCTTTTTCCTTTAATCTGGTTTCTTCAATTTACACAATGAACAAAGTTCACTCAATGGTGTGGCTTCCTTCTTTACGTAGATGCTTGATACGAAGTTGCCCCATTTATCAAGTAGTGCATGAGCACCACAGTGGTCATTTCTTTATCATACATTATTTCTCCCAACTCTTGCAGTTGATCTCTTATTTTTGACACTCTCATGATGTATGTGGCTATCCCTTCTTCTTTTGATACCTTCATCTTATATAGCTCGGTTCTCAAAGATATGACTTCTCCAGCGGTGCATACGGAGAACAATTGTACTAAAATTTAATAGATTTCTTTTGATGTTTCCAACTTTGATACATAAGGTACGAGGTTATCCTTGATGGATTGTATAAGGATCCTTTGAGCCCATACTTCCCCTTTCATAAACTTTGCTAAAGATTGAGCTTATTCCTTTGCAGGTTTAGTGACTGAACCCTTAACATGCCCAACGACCTCATTTTCTATGAGGATCAAATCTATCCTCTTCTTCCATGCAAGAAAGTTTGATGACCCAATCAATTTGTTTCTTTCCTTGCAAAATGAAGTCATTTTGATAGATTCATACATAGGTATAAAGATACTTACTTTTCAAGTGAAGATACTCCTAGATGATGAAACCTTAAACTTGATGTCTTTCTTGATGATGTTGATAATAGAAGATGTATTCTTGACTAAGATGTCTTCCTTCAAGTATGATTTTGATAGTGATACTAGACTCAATAAGGGGGAGATCACCTTGATTCTTTCGATGATGATGACAACATCTTCTTCTTACTTCCTTGGATGATAGAGTAGAATGTGGTGGCCTTCCCAAGATGCTTTGAATGTAGAGACTTTATTTGATTGAGTGGATGTTGGGTCCTTTAGGTATTATTTTCCTTGTGATGAATATTTTTCAATGTGTAAGCTTCCCAAGAATGCTTTAGTTGAAGATCTCTTCTAGAGTTTTGAACTCTTCTTTGATGCACCTTAGTTACTTCCTTTAAGATGATGATATGGTTAGTCCTCTTTGATGATTGATGCTCTTGATGTTTCCGAGATGATATTCTTGTGCTTCGACCCTTGAGTATCCTTCTTTAAGCTTCCCTTTCCTTGATGTAGTCACCTTAGCTCTGACACCATGTTGAGAAATCTAGGGAAGCTAGATTAGGTGATTTCTCATACTTTGAGAATTGATTATGATGTATTTTTACTAAACTTGATTAGATTATTATTTATTTTTATTGCATTTAGTGTTCTTATCATAAAACAAATACCAAATCATATGGACCAATGAGACAAGAAGACACAAGATGTAGACGATTAACAGGGCCAAAACCTCTCCATTTGAGAGGAAAATCCACAAGAATTATTATCTTCTTATAGAATCTTCAAATGATGAATTCCAAGACCTAAGATCCTTGATAAAGACTCCTCCAAGACCTAGTCAACATTTCTCCTTGATGAGCTTTCTTTCCAGTAATTTCGACCCCAACAACTTTTTCAATAACTGCGACCCCAATAGTTTCCTCTGAAACTTTGACCCAATAGTTTCTTCTGCATGTTTGACCCAATAGTTTCTTCTGCAACTTCGACCCCAACAACTATCCAACACTTCGACTTGCCCAATATCTTTCCAACACTTTGAATTTCCCAACAAATTGACTTTCCCAACAACTTTCCAGCAACTCAACTTTTGTAGCAACCTTCTAGCAACTTGACTTTCCCAACAACTTTAGATACTCTCACACAAAAGAGAGAGAGAGGCTCAAAAAATTTGATCTTTCTTTTCCTCTTCTTTTTCTTCCTTTTCCAAATTCTATATTGAGGATATCGAGCTTGCTTAAGTATGTGTCCAAATGAGGTCGAGTTCTTTATATATAAGTTTTTGAGGGGTACGAATTGTTATCTTTAGGTTGAATTGTCCTTCATGTAGGCCGACTTAATATTTACACCATGACAAGATCTTAGAGGAACTTTTCACTCTGTTTTGACTCAAATAATTTTTTCTTTACAATATGTTACATGCTCAAATGGGTCTTCAATACATGACAATGACTTATTTGACTGGTAGACTAAATGGAAAACCATAGAAGCACTCAATGGGTGCTTGATGTAAAAAGTAAATTTCCCTCGACCATGAAACCCATGCCTCAAGGAAATGAATAATAAATTTATTTTTCTTTTTACATTAAATACATAAAATCATGATTACATATCTCATTATTGAATATCGAACCTAGCTACATATTTCAACACATTGTAACTGAGATCAAGTGTATGGGTTATGGGCCCTCTCCCAATTTTTCTTTAATATAAATATATCCATATATTTTTGTTGATAGATGACATGTAAAAATAATGTTATGGATATTACATGAGGTGAAATTCATTCTATGATCAATTCACATGTGTATGTATATACATATATATCTTATTGTTAGTCATAAATAAAATATTTCATTGTCCATAATCTTATTATTAAACAATCTAAAACATTTTGAGTAGTCTCACTATTTTATATTTTGATCTCTTTTCATGTATATTTTTTTGTCAATTTTGTTTCACCAAGATGCTCATTTTACAACCAAGTACGAGGGCAATGTATGATAGGGCGATGCACGATTTCATGTGTGATAACCACTGTTAAAAAATAAATCCAAATGTAATACCCCTCTATTTTTTTATGCAATTTCTTGTTATATTTAGAATGAATTATTTGTATACTTGATGGTGTTAAACACACATGGACAGCAAGAGAGATATGAAAGATAAAACATGCAATACAATTTTTATTAACAAGAGATATACATTTATAGTACATTGTTGTGACTGTTGGGTTTCACATCCCAAGGTCTCTTGGACTCCTTTTGTCCATTCGGCTTCCACACTAACCCATTTAGGATTAGGTGTCCAACATTCCCCCCCTTAATCCGAAGGGTTATGTATGAGTCCAAGAAGAGAGCTGTAATACAAAATGTGCAAATATGCATGGCAGCACTAGGCTGAATGTGCTCTATGAAATGTTGGTATAAAGGGCGGTGGTTTAAGGATGACCACCAACACTGGAACGCTTAGTGCAGTTCCCGGAACTCTTCCAAAACTGGCAAGAAACTGAAGTTTTCTGCTAGAGGAAGTGATCCTATTGTTTTAAAGAGGGAAACCTTCAACCATAAAAGGGAGGTCTCACCCCGCATAAAAGGTAAAACTTCAACCTGAAAAGGGAAGTCTCAACCTGTGATGGTTTAAGGATAACCAACAACTTTGGAATGCTTAATGCAATTCCTGGAACTCTTCCAAAGCTGGCAAGAAGCTGGTGTCTTCTGCTAGAGGAAGTGTTCTCAATTTTGTTCCTGGAACTCTTCCAAAACTGGCAAGAAGCTGAAGTCTTCTGCTAGAGGAAGTGTCCCAGATTGCCAACTGAAGGCATGCTCAGGGGCATCTTTGTCTCTGGCTACAACTCTGAAACTGGTGTGGCAGGTTGTGGCTCAGGCTCGCTTGATGTGACTTTGAAGCTTGTAGATGACCATCATTTCCCCCCCTGTCAGATACAAGGTGAGATGATGGAGAAAACTTAGCTGCAAGACTGTTCAATACTCTGGAACAAGTTCTAACATGTGTTTGGAATATCTTCTTGGCTGTTGATGCCCATTGCCAAGAAGCGATCCATCCAAGATGAATCTTTGTTCTTGCAGGACGTTTGTTTTTGAAGCATCTGTGTGAAGAATGGCTAGTTTTATGACAATGCTTACATGGATGAAGATCAAAACAGTGATCTTTCAGATGGCCAACTCGGTCACAGTGTTGGAATTTTACGATCTATTGTTGTTGTTGTTGTTGTTGCTGTTGCTGTGGAAGAGGGGCAGAGTCTAGAACAGCTGAAGCTGAACTGTCATGAGGAGCAGGTGAACTGTCATGAATGAATCCAACACTCTAAAACTGAATGGGCTTGGCATAGTCTGGAATATGAAAGGACAAGTCCTTGTCATATCTAAGACCAGTTCTGTGCTTGTTGTGGACAAGCTGTTCCCAAGGTCTGATGATGGGCTTGGGAAGTGCAGACTGAGTATCTGTATTTACAACTGCTGCTTTATTTGAATGAACTGTAACATTATTGACTTGCTGCTGATGGGTGGTTGTCTCAATGTTCTGAACAAAAACAGGTTCAGAATGATGTCTATTTTGATGTAGCTCTTCTTGCTGTAGCTGTGATTCAAGCTGCAAAAAATCAATCTTTTCCTGTGCATTTTGTAGACATGTCTGAATTTCTGAGAGAGATCCTTTGCTGATTTGTAATGTGTCATCAACAGTAGATTGTATAAGAGTTTTCATGAACTCTAATACTTCACTGATTCTGGCCATTTTTCTTCAATGTCAGATTTACACCTTAAAAACTGATCACAATTATTACTTAATGCAGAAAAGTAATATCCACTTACAGTACACAGCAATATCTTGTATAAATGTGCAACAAATGAATCAGGGAATCAATGCATATATATGTAGACGGAAACTATAATGGGTTTTAAATACAATGCCACAATTGGGGCAGCAGCAACTGCAAACTTGCTTGGATCCTTCAAGTACTCCTTTACTTTCAAATCAGAAATGATGACTATCAAAACTTCAATAATTATAACACCATGTCATGGGCATTGGAATGAATCTCTAGCATGCTAAAACAGCAGTGATAGACTTCCTTACATGTCCAAATACTTAGCAAACTGTATGGTGCTGGTCATATATACCATAGCATTTTACCATGACCTTTCAAGAGCCTTCCAACTACACACAGTTTCAAGAAAACCTCCAGGAGATTAGAGAATACTCGCTCGCACTGAGAGCCGAGAACACTCTGCCACTGAGCTCTTCCGAGACTACTGAGGCACTATTATGCCGAGACTATTGTGCCACTGTTATATCGAAGCCATTGTGCCATTTTGCAGAAATATTGAGAGTCAAGACAACATTATAACAAGATCGTAGTGAGTCTAATATTGTGATTGCAGAGGATGCATACTTTACAGAGAGTCGAGACAGACCAGTGATAGAGGGTGCATATAAAATGTGCGACTAGCCATTGCGATGTGCATATATCGCAGCGTAGATACGAGCCATACCATACAACGAGACGTATCATGCCATATGGAAGTGCCCAATCATATTGTGACGAGATCAATCGATGACCATTTGAGCGAGAGTCAAAACCTGTGCGGTACCAATTGAGCGAGAGGATAAACCACAGAGAATATGTTATATTCAATTGAGAATCAATTGTGTGAGGGTTGTGCAGAGGAGAACACTCCAATAGATGGTCATACAAGTGTATCTGACAAGTATTTGAGCGCAAATTTGAGTAGAGGTCACCAAGTAGGGCCTGAAATTGACCAAGAAAATGAGCACAGACAGGGTGTAGAACGTAGGTAAAATTACAGCCTGATTGTTATGTCAAGACTATGAATGAAACATAATTCGAAATTGTGCAACGGTTGAGCACATATAGGCTTTGGCAGAGGGCGTTTATGTTCCTTTGAAGAATTACTTGGACGCTCAGTACTTCGGAGAGATTGGAATTGGAACTCCAGCTCAGACTTTTACGGTCATATTTGATACCGGCAGCTCAAATCTTTGGGTGCCGTCTTCCAAATGTTACTTCTCGTTGGCTTGCTATTTCCATTCAAGGCATCCGAGTCAAGCACCTACAAAAAGAATGGAAAATCCTGTGATATTCAGTATGGAAGTGGTGCAATCTCTGGATTCTTGTCTCAAGATTCTGTCACAGTAGGGGACCTTGTTGTGAAAGACCAGGTCCTCAGTATTCTCTTGTTCAGACCACTCCAAAAATCAGGGCGAGAGAAATATAGTCTACTGGAAGTACTCTGGCGTTCATAAAATTTTAGCTATGGCAACCAAAACCGTTGGTGCAGCTTCCCGTTGTATGAGAAGCATCCTTACTTGCGTGCGCTCATATTCATCCTCTGTCCAATCAACTCTAAAACTGGTGTAAAACAGCGCTTTGGCAATTGACAAAACAACGCTTTGAAACAACACTTATCAAGCTAGACAAATGTAAATTACTCCATCGATTGCGCTCACACAGAAGAGAAAGAACAAATCGATCTTGCTTCGCTCTCAAGCCAAAAGCTCAGCTCTGATTTTTTTTCTCGGTAAAGATTAAGTCTATTAAAGGAAAGTAATGTACATCAGGAAAATACAACCAATAGAAGCAGGAGCACAGGCAGCCAGAAAGGATATGCTATCCACCTCGGCTCCTAGAAGAAGTGAGAAGAAGGAAGAGATGAGCATGAATTAACTAGAATAACCAGGGAGCGAAAGCAAAGAATAGGATTCTACCCAACATGGGCAGAGTCAACTATTCGACACTTTTTCCCTTTCTTTTTACCAACTTTGACCCATTCAGGAGGGCAATGTTGAGCTGGCAAGGATTGCAAACTGAGCTGGGTTGACTGAGAGTTTTCCTTATCTGAATCCGAGGTAGAAGATTCATGAATTCTTTTATGAGAGAATGGCTGGACGGACAAATTTTCAGGCTCAGCCGAGGGCGGATCCTGTGCCATCTTTGCATCCACTTCCTCCTCATTCTCCTCCTCTTCATCCGAGCTGAAATCAAAATCGTCCATGGGTGGAGGATCATGAGGCTTCCAGCTTTTGGATTTCTGCTTAGGATTGGCTTTCTTTTTTTGGGCTGGCATCGAGGGACAAGAGCTCTGAAGGTGCCCTGTGTGATGGCAGTTGCGGCAGCGGAACGCTGTGTTCTCGTAGTCCAAGTTCTGAGTCCAGTGGAAGTCTCCAATCTTGAGATTGATCTTGTCCGGGAGACCTTTGCTCATGTCTATTTCTGCACAGATTCTGGCAAAGGTGTATAGGCCCTTTTCTCCTCTAGACGTGTCTGTGTCTAGAAGGCGGCCTAGAGAGTTACCTATCCCTTGGAACACTGCGAAGTGCCATAGATGTGCCGGGAGGTTAGGTAGTCTGACCCAGATTGGGAGCTTGGTGATGATTGCTGTGGATGGATCGAAGTCTGGGAACCAGGGGGTGAGGAATAGACCTGCTGAACCCCAGAACCATGGCCCTTCTTTTAAGGCCTTTTGGTAGTCCTCATCAAAAGCAAACACTGTAATGAAAAAGCCTTTTGAGCATAACAGAACTCGACAGTTGTTGGTCCAGTTAGAGTGAATCCACTGGTAGAGGTCTGCTGTGCGCGGCCATAGCCCATTGAACCTGCATATAATACCGTGCTCTGCAAACTTTTGGGTTTGCTCATCCAGCGTTGGATGCCCTATTTCGATTGAGGGGGTTTCCTCCAGTTTGTCCACCAGAAAAGGTTTGGGAGCCTGGACTGGTGGAACTGTTTTTTCCTGTTTCTGTGCATGGACAGCCTCTTTGTATGAGTATGCCTTGGCAGAAGATGATTGTCCTGCAGCTCCCCCTCTCAAACGAAGGGCAATACTAATGGAAGCATTTCTTTTAATACTGTAAAAAGAAAGAGAGTATGGATCCTCAAGTTGTTTACCTTCGTAGAGAAGCCGTTGAGCTGCCGAAGGGATCCCCAGCTTGAGATCCAGTGCGTGCTTGAGGTCCTGCACTAGATCTGTGGAATTCACCCATTGTAGCAGGGTTTTACCAGAAATGAGCTTGATTTGGATCTGAAACGAGACAAAAAAATCAGAGCTCCTCTTTCCTCTGCAGATCTGAGACAAGGGGAGGCGGGAGCTTTGCTGGGTATTCTTTTTCTGAATTTGCCTGAAGGGCATGAGAGAAGAGGATGGGGGTAATCCATCGTCATTGAGACTGTTGGTGCAACCTGCTCTATCAGGCCTCCATATGGCCCATCCAGATAGATCCAGGGTTCTGAGGAAATTCTGGAATTCAAAAACAGAGTACTGGCTATCTTTGGGAGGCAGAGGAGGAGATAAGAAGGTTGAGCAACCTTCCAGATTACAGAACAACTTCCTGTTTGCCGTAATTTGAGGAAAAGCATGAGAATGATCCACCTGATCATCCTTGGCCTTCATGTTTGCAGTCTGAGGTAAGCGAAGGATGCCCGAAGCCGCCACGGAGGGCCAAAGTCTGGCAGCCCCAGAAATCCGAGCGGAAGCTAGAGAGGCGCGGGAAGCTTTCAGACAAAGATGAAATACCTGCATTTCAGTGCTTAAAGGGAAAACCATCGTCCTGTGGCTGAAACGCGCTCCGCCAATAACCTCAGGGCCGAACAGAGGCCAAGCGGCGGTCAGAGGAAGAGAGGCGGCATCCAATAAAATAGGGATCATCGTTCCAGCCTGCAGATCATTGTTTAAGGGGGAAATCAGCGCTCTGGGGCTGAAACGTGCTCCGCCGTCCATAGCATGGCCGAGCAGGGACCAGGCAGCGGCCGAAGGAGAGGAGGCGGCGTCTACGAAGCTAGGGTTCATCGTTCCGGTCGTCCTCCGCACTCGAAAAAGGGCAGTATTCAATGATTGATGGCCAAAATGAGAACAATATTGATTCATATGCACAAAAGCTCAGCTCTGATTAATTATGCTTTCAGAATGGATTATTCTTCAGATATACATGGGGACATGGGCAATTAAACTGCTGGGTTCTACTCTTAACCCAAGTTTGACCCACGTACCGTCATTTCAACAATTAAGAATCATTAAACTTCGTCAATTGACACCGCCTGCACATATGAATATACAGACGACTGCATATATACAGAAATCAAACTGCAAATATATTGAATGATTATGTGATCGCCACGGCACCCAGCTTGTGCGTTAACCGTCTGGGCTCTTCAGGGCAGACAGAGTGCAATTCAGGGCAGCGCAGGTGTGGCAGAACGACAGAGGCGTTCAAGTTTAATGGCTATTCAAACACATTCAGTAACGCAGGTGAGAATAATCAGGTGAATTGTCAGGCAGTAGAGGCGCAGGTGTAATGACGCTCTTTTTTAAACGTATATGACAGTCAGAGAGCGATTATTGTATTCAGAAGAACAGGCAGGCAGAATTAATGGAGCGTTACAGGTAATGAAGACTAGGCCAACACTATTCAAGGCAGCTCAGGCCGGTTGCTCAGGGAATAACAACATCTCATTTTTTAACTAAAGGATAAACCCTGAGGAAGAAAACTACACAGGCCACACATCATGGCTCCGATACCATGTTAAACACACATGGACAGCAAGAGAGACATGAAAGATAAAACATGCAATACAATTTTTATTAACAAGAGATATACATTTATAGTACATTGTTGTGACCGTTGGGTTTCACATCCCAAGGTCTCTTGGACTCCTTTTGTCCATTCGGCTTCCACACCAACCCATTTAGGATTAGGTGTCCAACAAATGGTTGGAGAGCCATGTTTGGTTGAAGTGAATGTGAACGCTAAAACTATTATGATGCAATAAATATTTTTTTGTTAGTAAATGGAAAATTGAAAACTATCAGGGGAATAAACACTAGAGTAAAGAGATTTTTGGCAAAATTTGGAAACCATCATTGATGGATGAGGCCAAAATAAATCTTCCCTAAATAAATAAGTAAAAAATACTCCTAAAATCACTAGGAGGCAATGGATAAGATTTAATGATATGGGAGAGAGATCTATTAACTCACTTCACTGGGAAAGATGCTAAGTATGGGTGGAACAAAGCTAAACAAACATCTTTCTCAAAAAAGAAAAAGGAAGACAGCCTAGGCAATGGGTTGGTAGATCAGAAAAGGCACTGCATTGCCAAGAAAATCTGCAGGGAAGAAAGATTATAAAATATAATGTTTCAAAATCAATGGGGTTATTGATTCCATATGAAAGCATATCTCAGTTCGGAGGGAACTGGTGGATGAATTCATGGTAGGGTGGATAGTGTTATTCCCAGGTGCAATGCTAAGATTATAAAATATAACATTTCGGAATCAATGGGGTTATTGATTCCATATGAAAGCATATCTTAGCTCGGAGAAACTGGTGGATCAATTCATGGTAGGGTGGGTAGTGTTATTCCCAAGTGCAGTGCTAGTAATGTGACATGTTTATGTATGTATATATATATATATATATATATATATATATATATATATATATATATATATATATCTTAGCAATAGAAGAGTGTGCATGCAAGTTATGAATGTGTTGTTAACTAGTTGAAGTAAATTGTTAATTGTATACCTTAGTACCTATCGAATTGGAACTGGATGAAAATAAATTATGGGTAAATTATCTGTATATGTTAAAATTTAAAAGATTTTTTTAGGCGCAACAATGAGTGCAAAGAACATATATGGTGCCAAAGATTATAGAATGACCTTGCGTCTCTGTTCTTTTTGCTGTAATAAGTAAGACTAAAAAGGAACCATGACGGTGTTCATGGATATAATAGTAACTCCCATTATTATAAGTTTCGTCTATTACGAGCCTGCATGACCTAGATGATCTAGAAGGTAAACATGCCAGAATACATAATACATACGTGTTCTTAGGAATTAGGAATCGTCAAGGCCTGTATGAATTTAATATAGAAACCCTATCTATAGATTGAGGTGGAAACTCAATCCTTCAATATGAGATTCAAGATGTTGATTTATTCAATGAGTAACTTTGATTCTAGTTGGGAAAATTTGAATTTTCCGATGGGAAGGATAACGAAAGGGAGCAAGAAAGGGTTAAGTAGTCCTGAATTAATTTCTACTAGGCAGTACCTGGGCATATCCTTGCAAAAGCATGGGGTATGCATAATTCTGGATACTGGTAAGTAGAACTCTAATAACGTCAAGTGTAACTGAAAAGAAAATTTTACAAATCTCCCACCAAATCCATATTCCCAAACGGTCAATAAGGCGGAATATGAAGTAAATAGCGACAAAGTTACACTGGGAAGACATACAACTAGCAATTGTCCCAAAAGGTACAATGAGAGGCCGATAGGATTATTAAAAGGAGGAAACCTCTATAGATATTCAACGAAACTATTGAACATGGTAATTGAAAAGCGGCGAATTACATTTGCAAATATTAAAACAAATCACTTACATTGGTGGTTCACATTATAACTAAAACATTAATTAAAACAAATCACTTACATTGGTGGTTCACATTATAACTAAAACATTAAGTAATTGTAAGATGCTTTTCATAAGATGCGAAATAATGGACAAAAAGCCAATCCGGGAAAAAAGCATCTCATCCTTCTTGACATTGCAAGAACCCTAGTAGCTTCATTAAATAGTTGAGGCAAGATACAAATAACAGAATTACCTCTCCTCCTCCATGCCTAAAAATTGCTTCCTTTGCATGTTCCAGAATTTAACTTTGTCAGATATGGATTGTCATTTAACCATTGCTTCCTCTGCTCTGTTTCTTTGGCACCTGAACCTTGTTTTCCATGGAACAAAGAGCAATTGGCTAGTTCACGGGAGCATCAATG
The DNA here is from genome assembly GCA_031772625.1 of Pinus tabuliformis. NCBI lineage: Eukaryota > Viridiplantae > Streptophyta > Pinopsida > Pinales > Pinaceae > Pinus > Pinus tabuliformis. Next base: position 1,915,035,943 of record CM062818.1, read on the forward strand.
CACTCTCATCATCCCAAATAGAACAAATCCATTGAAAAGTAGCATAAAATATTGTTATCAAGCAGCAAAATCTGACCTTCATGATGACCTGTATATGCAGAAATGGTCCTCCTATTTCCTCATTTCTTGTATTGAAACACACTGTTTTCAGTTTAAAGAATGGGTATTTGCATATTAGATATGTTTGGGTTTGTACGTATATCTCATGTAATAAGGCACTGATGAATGCCCGTCACATAATGAAGCTCGAAAACCAGAAACGATGATGATCATTTCCCTTTTGAAAATGCTCCTTCTTTCACATTCAATAGAACATCAAGGTAGTTGCATGACTGACATGTTGTGGGAATCATATTACCACTATTGCTTTCAAGGCAAACGTTTCTTGAAACAGTACTAACAGATATCGTATATCTTTTTTAGTATAATCTGTAGAATTGTGAAACTTTTCCAACATTTCCTGTGAACTCTCATCAGGGAAATAGATATGACAGATATTCATATAGAGATAACTTAGATCAACATCATGACATACAATTAGTCTCCTAAATTAAGAAAAAATATCATCATGTACAAGGGTAACTATTCCATATACCATTATTGGCTCTGACTTTTAAGTTTTCACCTAAACTGAGAATCTTCCAATGCTAACATAAACAAAACAAAGGTAACATTTGTCATTCTGTATTGTTGTTCTATACAAAAGTGGTTTTGAGGGGAATATCAATGGAAGAAGGCTAAACACTACGTTTTTATCCTTTTCCAGTTTTCCATCAGCCAAATCGAGCCAGTCAATCTTTGTCAAAACTGCAAGTTTGAATCAGTAAAATTGTTCGTTTTAATATTCCCACTCAAAACCACTTTTGTAAAAATTAACATCTGATATGTGCAATTCCATCAAAACCAAAACGATTCTTGCTGGATTTAGACTACAGCATAGTAAAGTCAAAATATTTCATTAAAGACAGGAATTACATCCTCCGTTGATATACATTTTCCCATTGTAGGTTCCACCATGATAAGTAAGTGACATGATTATAGACCCATTTCCTGCCTGTTGTCTGTCTTAAAACTGCATGCAACCTTTCATTTATGCCTGGATATATTGCATATTATTTTTTTCTTTATTGATTTTGTTATGAGAAGCTAAGGGTATGCATACTAAGTTTCCTTTATACCCACTCTGTCTTCTGCAAATTTTACTGTTCCAGTTTATATGAATATAAAAGACGTTTTGGTTCTGGTAGATTCAAGATATTTGACTGTGATTAATATGCTTGACATTATACATTTTCGAAAATCTTCCCTTCATGGGTTAACATGATATACAAATTGAGGCTTGAAATTGTGTGAGACTGGAGAATGCATTGCACTCATGTAAATCTTCCTTGATGGATTTTGTGATGAAAGGTACTGGGACATGCACATTTCCACAAAGGTATATACTAAGGAACCACATTCCTCCTATCATTTGTTCTTTTTTCTGTTCTGCATCCATGTTTGAGCCCTGTAGCATCTTCATGATGCTTGCCTCCAATTGAAAAGATATGAAATGTGGATACACTCGAGTGATTGTAGCCACATCATGTATCTGTCAGTTGTCCAAAAAAGCCAAATTGTTCTAGAGTCACATGCCTTGATAGAGTTGCTTTGAGCCTGCTGGAAATGATTTTAGAAATCATTTTGTAGGTTGTGTTACATAATGATATGAGTCCAAAGTCAAAAAAGGTTGAGGGCTTCTCAGTATTTGGGATGAGTGCTACGAACATAACATTGGTCACCCCTGATATTTTGCATTTTGACCTAGATTCCTCTACCAATTCTATGAGCTCCGTTAACATAATGTCTTGAAAATGTAAGAAGAGCTCCGTCAAGCAACCAGTTGGTCATGGACTCTTCTCCTTTGTCATCGATTTCAGAGTGCCCAACACCTCCTATTCAGTTATTGTCCTCTCCAAGTGTGCATTCTCCTCTGCATTTACCATGGAAAAAAATAAATCTATAAACTCTTTCTGGCAATAAAAACAAAGTCCTTCTCTGGCCTTACATAAACTACTAAAATAGTGGATCGCTTCCCCTTAATATCATTTTGTGAAGAAGGTATGCTACCTTCTTTGTCTTTGATGGGCAATATGACATTTTGCTTTTTTTCATGTGAGAAACAAATTCATGTGTCATCTATGATTAAAGGTTTTGTCTCATCCTTTGTCAATGAAAAACACAATTGCCTAATCTGGATTCCTAAGGTGATCGATATCTCAGATGATAAAATGAGAAATATATTTTACTTTTCAGTCCATGAATATATGTTAAGCACTTAAACACTTGAGCCCTGAGTATTAGTCAATCCTGGGGCACATATCATGAGTAGGGTACATGCCCTGTGTGTCCAACTGATGTGGCCAATGGTTAATGTCCCCATATGTTGTCATTTGTCAATTATTTTCAAACTATCAATAGTTGGATCTTAATGCACTATGTATGATCTATGGTGTATTCTTGCACATTTTATGTGTTATAATTCTTTGTTTTATTTCTATTATTTGCACACGTACACACATCATTGGAAATAAATCGCTAGGATACTCCCAGACACTTTTCCCCATTCTAAGCATGCCTGACTTTGTGGGAATCAAACTTGGGACTTCCACAGTCTGTTGGAGTACTAATAATGTCCTGGCAATACTGGCACCAACCCATTGAACTATATATATATAGAGAGAGAGAGGGAGAGTGACCTTCAATGGAATTCTTTTCTTTGATATGCTTTGCACTATTGCAGATAGATTATAGTTGGTGGTTCAGAACCCGTTTGCTTTCAAATATAATTTCCCGTTGGTGCAATATCTGATTACAGAGCTAGTTGGATCAAGATGAATCCAAGCCTCTCACTGGATGAACATGTGGACAAAGCAAAAATGATACATGCTGCCCACGGGAAGTGAATGAGGAAAACTCTGCCTTTAACAAAGTCAAGAAAGTGAATGGAAGTAAAGATCATACAGCTTCAACTGTTGATGGTTGTCAAGATCAGGCATGGACAATGGATAAGTTGATGGATGGTACTGGGCTTGAAGGTTCCATAAACCACTATCTGAACTGTACAAATGCAAAATCTTATGAGAAGGGTGGAATTAGGTGGTGTAGAGCTGATCAAAGGGAGCTTGCAAAATTGTGATCTGGCACAGGAGTGCACCTTTTAAAAGCAGTGACAAATTTAAAGAGATGGACATGTCTAATTCCAAAGATGCAGTTTTTTCAACTTCTGTTGGCAGGTTCAAATCTCCATATCAAGAAGAGAAGGGCTTGAACTCCTTGTTACTTTATGGCTATTCACCCTCAACTTCAGAAGCCACGGAATCAGAAGTTGCCCATAAATCATCCTCCACTGATTACCGAGAGAGAATCATTAGGTGAGTTTGGTTGCCCCATGATGTCTCATAAAATACTATTTTCCAAAGGTGCGTAAAATATACTTGATAAGCAGGGGCATTTTTGTCTTTGTAATTCTTGTTCTTTGCAAAAGCTAATATGTATATTTACAAAAAATCTCTTTCACAGAACATGAACAAAAGTCCATGATAAATTGGCAAACTATATTGGCACATCCATTCAATGTCCACTTTTTTAAATATTCTGGGTTGCCATACAATTTTCAGTTCCTTTTGAGTCTTAGAGAGTTTATAAACATGCAATACATGGAGAACCCTGCATTAAAGATATAGTGATAACCATAACATGAAGGTGTCATTGACAAAGGCTTCTTGCTAATAAATCTGGGTATTGGTAATTTATTCTTATTTTCTTGGTGGCTCAAGCTAGTCATTATTGTTTGGCAGATACAATCGCAGGTTAACCAGCTCCGATGGAGAAACAGAATATCTGGAAGCTGATTATACCAGGAAGTCAGACTTATTGGATGCTCTTCGACATTCACAGACTCGAGCTAGAGAAGCTGAGAAAACATCATATAACAGTTTTCTGAATTAAATTTCATTAATTCATTTAGAAATTGATTATATAGATATTTCATGTCTGCAGAATATCTTCCTAAAAACATATAGAACACATAAGAAGACTCTATTAAATCTATGAGAAAAATGGATTGTCAACATGATGAGGAAGAAATGGCATTGTTGTCTAAAAACTGTATGCATATTTGTTGCACGGACAAGATTCATTTGTGATTTCAGAAATGGAATTATTTACATGCCAAACATGCAAGAGATGGTTGCAGAACTATTTCAAGCCAAATGTTTAGCCATAAAATACCAAAGTTCATATATGTATACTACAAGGAAAAGAGAATGCCCAACCAATTTACTGATTACATTCACAGTCATACAAAACTCTGTAATTCCATGATTTGCATAAATAGATCTTGACAGAACGAGAACAAAACAACAGAGTTTGGTCCAGAGCTAAAATGCTCAACTTCCGTAATAATCTGAAGATCCTGAAGTCGACAGGGACAAGTCACTCTAGACATGGAGATGTGTTTCGAAATATATAACTAAACATATATACAATGAAAGTATTTGTTGGCTTCTAAACATATGTACAATAAAAGCATTCTATTATGTAGAGATGTGTTTGAGCATGTGCAGCTAATCATATATGCATGATGGGCCATGGCATCGGCAACACCAGTGAGTGTTTATTGTGGTGCCATATTGTGCGAGCTGTTCCTGCAATTGATGGCGCATTTGCCTGTGTGCGTCCCTTTCATGAATGTGAATTGTCATCTTAAGTATTTGCCTTATTTTTTTTAACAACTTGATGGCTGGGCGCAAACGGTAAAGTGGCATTGATTGTTGTGGCAGGATCCTTGTCTGCATATCTTGAAGTGTAAGTTCTTGTTGCTGAATTTCTTCGCAACACTCGTACAACCTTCGTAGGTAGCATGTATTCATACCTGTTGTCGTCCAAAAAGGAAACATTGTAAGTGACAATGAATATGTTTGACGATTTTGTTTGAATATTCGAAATAAATTAACGATTCCAAACGTTTATAAAATCATATGAAACTAAATGTAATAGCAAGCAAGTATATGTGAAACTTCGTTATGTGAAATTAATTTTTGCCAAGAACAATATATGAAGGTTTCAGCTTCTCCGTGCAGGATGTTTTGGTAATGTTGAAGCTATTGAGTTAAGTATAGACTCAGAAGGATGGCTGAAGAACATTTTGGGGATGTTATCCTCTAGGATATTAGTTGAAGCTGTGAAAATAAAAAATGTATCAGAAAGGATTATGAATATATATCTTACTCATGCTTGTAGGCTTACCACTCATGCATCTAATGTTTACGCAAGAAGACACCATTCAAGAACTAATGTAGTAGGCAAGAGAATTGAAATCAGTGAAACTCGAAGTTCATGTGTTGATATTGAAACTACTTAAAATCGTTTCAACTTAAACCCTGCACTGTAAGGGGGAAAGTTGGAAGAAAAATCTCTTGTTTATCCATTTACAAATGCTGTCTGCCATATGTGTTTGCGTTGCAACTCCTGCAACTGCAACCATAGCCCAATGGTTTTGATTTGGAGACTTTTAGGCAATTTCCTCTCCTCATTATGCCGAATCAGAGTGGTGTCTAAATGAGCTCCTACTTATGTTGGAGACGATGGAGACAGGCCAGTCAACCATTCTAGCACCCATTTGTGTCCTGGAAAAATAGAGAAATATGCCTCTAAACAAAATAGGGAGCAGGTTGCAGGTAATGTTCAAAAACATTTAAGCAGCTAGTACAGACCTCCCAAGCCATGGTGAGAACATATCGGTGCCTAAAAAACTTTCTTGGACAACAAACACCCTAAGCTGTTAAGCTACGGTGGATTCTTTTCTTGGACAACAAACACCCTAAGCTATTAAGCTACGGTGAATTGGTAACATGTTAGAAGTGATTTTGGAAATTGGGTTATAACACTAAAAATAATATATTTTAAATATATCAAAAGTAATATTTAATAGTTTACAAGTAAGTAATATTTCACCTTATATGGAAGAATACAACCTCCACTTTCCGATTAGAATCTATAGAAAAGAACAAACCCCGTTATGGGCAGAAAAGTAATGACTGTATTGAGTGAATAAAAGGGAATCCAATATATGTTAACTGCTCTGAAGAAGATGGAGAAACGTTGTAGAAAGTTTGGGTAAAAAACCCTGACTACCAGGGATGGCCTGTCGACAATTACAAAGAACAACATGCAAAAAAGGGCAAGACTTTTGTGGCAGGTCAATGAATCTATGCTTCCACGAAGTGGTGTGGGAAGTCATCTACCTGCTCTTTTTTACCTCCATATGATGGACTCGCACCTGTTTGTTTTACCTCCATAATTCTTGGACGAAGTTGGAAGCTGGATCAAAATATATTGGGATGTACTTGCGTCTTGCGCAGCGAAAATTTGACACACGAAACGGAACTTGAGTAAAGGTTTGTTAAATAGCTTTATAGTCAAAAAAGGTTTGTTAAATAGCTTTATAGTCAAAATTGGGGTTTAGACGGTGAATAAATAAAATTTGACACAGGAAACGAAACTTGAGTAAAGGTTTGTTAAATATGATGCCATAACAGAAAAACCTGAACAAAATAGGGAGCAGGCTGCAGGTAATGTTCAAAAACATTTAAGCAGCTAGTACAGTCCTCCCAAGCCATGGTGAGAACATGTCGTTGCCAAATAAAGATGGAAGTAAAAGTTCAGGCATATACACTGGCAAAAAGAACAAACCCCGTTATGGGCAGAAACGTAATGACGGTATTGAGTGAATAAAAGGGAATCCAATATATGTTAACTGCTGTGAAGAAGATGGAGAAACGTTGTAGAAAGTTTGGGTAAAAAACCCTGACTACCAGGGATGGCCTGTCGGCAATTACAAAGAACAACATGCAAAAAAGGGCAAGACTTTTGTGGCAGGTCAATGAATCTATGCTTCCACGAAGTGGTGCATGAAGGCACTATGGTAGCTCCCAAATCACAGCTTAAATATGATGCCATAACAGAAAAACCTGAACAAAATAGGGAGCAGGCTGCAGGTAATGTTCAAAAACATTTAAGCAGCTAGTACAGACCTCCCAAGCCATGGTGAGAACATGTCGTTGCCTAATAAAGATGGAAGTAAAAGTTCTAGAATGGCTGCAGGCATATACACTGGCAATCAAGGCAGCATGGGTATTATTTTGTTGGTCCTAGTGAGACATATCCTTTCAAGTTAGAGAAATATCGCCAACCATTTTCGACACTGGAACTAAAGACTACTCCACATCAAACAGCTGACCATAACCGTTGAATGTTGAGTATAAGCAGCGACAATCAGAGAATACAGAAGATGACAGCTATGAGAAATCATTTAGTTTCTGTACAAAGTTTCTATGCCTCTAACTTCCACTTCATTCGATTCCATCCAAACGATAGTGGGCATCTATTAAAGAGGACTGAGAGAGCTTAAAAAATTAAAGAGGACTGAGAGAGACGATGACCTGATCTGGAAGAAATGATGTCCTGCAGATGTTCTCTTCCGGTTCGATTTCCAGCTCCGTTACCTGCTCGTGAACAGTGCTACACTGTGTGAGATTGATCCAAGACTACCGGTAGTTTGATCCAAGAAGGCTCCCGGTCATGGAACCACAGAAACCGCAGAACAATTGATCGTGCATCAGAACAGCAGTGCACAGCAAAACAGGGACCGCAACACAATGCGCCATTACTACCCTACTCTGGAGTGCAAGGCTTTGTGTGACGGTTACCTACATTCTCGCAAGGAAAGGGCGGCTGCTGGCAGGAAAAATGGGCAGACGTGCAATCCTGGTTTGAGTTTTCTATTTGAATGTTTAGATTTATGGCCATCAACACAAATATAGGCAAATTGCTTATGGCGGGCTGGCCATCAGCAGAAATATAGCTCTAACCCAGCCCTTCCGATGCTGGGTAAACTGCTGGGTAAGCATCACATTGCTGGGTGAAAAATGCAAGGGTAATTGATCAGTCTACAACCCGGATATCAAGCACAATCACCTGGCGGTACATCATTTGTGGTGGAGCATAAGGCCACGCGTCAGCACGGGAGACAAAGGAACGACGAAAGTCTGTTCCAAAGGAAGGCCTATCGGCCTAATTAACAGTACATTTCTAGAATTTGAATTTAAGTACATATGAGGCTATAAATTATAATGTTTAAGCAAAATAAAAGTAAAATAAACAAATAACGCAGCACAATCGAATTGTGAACAACATCAAATAACACCGAGTTAATTTGACAAAATCGTAAAGAAAAGTCTCCATAAAGAAAGGTCTTATTATTTTATTTTCCACCAAGAATGAGACTCTAATTAACTAAACAAAAACCAAAAAAATCACACGGTAGGTAGAATGAGCAAGTTAGAAGAAAATTCTATAAACAAGAGTTGAGGGCGTGTTACTACCTAGGTAATGTAGCTCATATACGTAAATGAGAATTATGCTAAAAAGAAATTATGGAAATATAAAATTTAAATCGAGTGATTCGAATCAAAGAATTATAATATGATATTTCAAAAAAACAGAAGTAGACATATTTCTCATGCACAAAATAACCTTTAAGAAGATAAATTTATCTATGTATAAATGACCTAAAATCATCCATAAGACTCCTGGTACTGAGACGAGGGACGACCAGACTAACTGATGTTATTAAAAATTATACAGACTCAGGCCGTAGGGCATTTCATAATAACACAATGAAATAGACTCCTAGCCAATTGGTGACTCACACAAGAGGAGTCAATCACAAAAATCCTTTCACCCAGACAATTAAAATCAAGTGGATATCAAATGTGCCCCTACCCAGAAAACAAATGAGTAAATTCTGGAGAACCGATGAGGACTAACCTTAAAGAGGCAAGTAAAAATTAGAGTGGATACAATAACTTGAACGCGGTGAAAAAAAAAATACGAGAAATAGTATCCCAATACTTGGGATCAAAGAAACAGGAAAATTAACTGAGCATTAATACTATATATATATAGTGACAGGAAAAGAAAAGTATCTTCGTTGTAGGTCATGGTTAGGACCGTTTAATCTTGACCCTTCATCGCTTAAAACCCCATCTGCACAGTTCATTGAAGTGGTAAGAAAAATCGCATGGCCTTCATGTCATCAAGGAGGACGTGGAAACCACTGGTTGCACGGAAAACCCCTAATGGAACGATTATTAACACCACAATATTACATATTTAAAAATGTCTGGGTATTAAAGATTGAATTCATTTTGCCCTTATACATTATACAATGTCAATAAATAGGCATTAAGCTATATAATAAACTGACTAGAGTGTATTAAAGATGAGAGGCAGGGGGTGATGGGATTTCCAAACCAAGGGATGTCAATGTATTTTAAATTTATTTGATAGGGACGACAATCCTGTAAGGGTTTTTTTTTGTAAGGAAGGAGGTAACGCCTTGTTACATGCATAATAATCTTGTACTCAACATTATAACTACATATGGAGTATTGTAATGGAAATATGAACCTCGAAAATTATATTCACTATATTGACTCCACCTTGGTGGGTGGAAAATATAACCAACACATGTTTTACTGAAGTTACTATCCATAAAGATGAGTAGTTAAAATAAGGAAATTTTGACATTTGATTCTGTGATTAAATATATTATTAAAAAGAAATAAAAAATTGTAAAAGAGAAACGAGATGTGTGAGAGATGGTATAAGAGAAAGCTTCAAAAACTAGGTTGGAAACAAACCATGACATTAATAAATAAAGATGTACAAAATTGAAATGTTGATTAAGGGTTAAAGCACTAATGGCTATTTTTGTCGACTACAAGGTATTTGCTATTTTTGTCTACTATAAGGTATTTCACTAAAGAAAGCTGCTAGAGAATGGCAGAGGGTTCCCCACCACCCGTAGTAGGAGAGGAATTATACGTAGATTTGGGGAACAAAAGTAACCCACTGAAACCTTAGTTTATGGATGTTATTATAAATTTTCAGCAATAATTGGGTCACCTCAGGAGCAACAATGAACACATGTTAAAGGTTGGTGAGGAGTAGGAAAGGATGATAAGAGAGTTGACTAAAATGTCTAGTCATAGAACTAAAGAGCCAGAAGCATCGAAAAGGAAAACTATGGAGACAACATCATTGAAGTCTAAAAGTGGAGGTGATCCAAATGTAACTTATCCAAAAAAATATAAGAAAAAGAAGGTGGAGTTATAAGGGGAATTTAGAAAAATAAAGCCCCCTACTTTGGATGGTGTAGAGAGGAGGATGTAAAAGCATTGCTTCTCAACATGACAAAATAGTTTCATGTTTATAAGTATGAAAGTAACTTAAAGGCCAAATTGGTCATTTATAAGTTGCAAGGCAGAGCTTCTCTCTAGTGGGAAGAGGCCCAAAGTGTGCACACATTAGAGGAAAAGCTAGTTTCCTCAGAGGAATTCCAGAAACAATTTAAATCCTGATATTTAATTGAATGCTATTATGATGATTGTGCCAAGGAATTTCATGAGTTAAGTTGGGACAACTGAATATGGATGATTTTGTGGCAAAATTCACCAATTTTCTATGATATTTCCCCTATATCAAAGAAGATAAATTCAAGGTACAATCATTTGTGAACTACTTACATGTCCCTTATAAATAAAGGATTGAGTTCGAGAATCCCAAGACAATGGATGAGGGTGTAAGGAAAGCACGATTGTGTTATAAATAGTGCAATAATAGGGGTGAAGGCTCAAAACCTTGGCAAGGCAAGGACATAAATAAAACTGCAATGGGGTCAAAGAGACATAAAGCTGCATGTCTTTGTTAGGCCCCTATACTACTAGTGTAACCCCTTATTGTTATTAGTACAACCCACTTATTATATTGATGTACCCATGTAGTGCCCATATTGTTACTATTGTGCCCCATAGAAGCCCACTATTGTTATTATTGTGCCCTTACATTATTAATGTTATGTCGGTTCTGATTATGTTATGACCCCTTAGACTCCTATATATAGAAAGGAGGTCTTTTCATTTGTATCATCCAAGAATTGTTCATTTATGTAATGTAAAGGAGGTTTCCCCCTCGAAGAGGCTGAATTCTAAGGCGTTGATCTATCTTTTCTATCTTTTCTTGAGTTGGTTTCATAACATTTGGTATCAGAGCTTTGGATTCTAGGGTTTCGCTGCTCCAAACAGGTCACCGTGGCATTTTCCTTATAACTTTTTTTCTGCGACGTTTTAGAAGTTGCAAAAAAAAACCCATTTGAGAAGAAATCGCGCTGAACCTTGGATCTGAATTTCAGATCTTTTCGCGCTATATTTGCGGAGATATGATCTGAGGAAGTTGGTCTTTTTGCAGACTCCTGAATTACATTCCAAACAGGTGACCTGGGGAAAATCGTCATAACTTTGTTTCTGGGCATTGGATTGAAAATTCATAAGAAGGTACAGAAAGAGGATGGACTGTAGTTTCTTGTGTATGTTTTTCAGAGCCAAAGGTTGAAATAGTGACACGTGGCACGTCGTACAAGTTCACTCTACTGAATTAGTCTATAATCAAGTCACTGTGGGAGATTTGGCATAACTCAAAGCACGATTAGCAGTTTATCAGCTATGATGAAAGGCCACTCTCTAGTGGGAAGATATCAAAACAATGAGAAAGATTTATGAAGAACAAGTAACGTGGCAAGAATTCCATAAACATTTTAAGGATAAATGTTTGACTAAACGTTATTATGACGAAAAAGAAAAGGAGTTCCATGAGCTAAGGTTGGGAACCTTAACTATGGACGAATATGTGAAGTAATTCACCTCATTATTACGATATGTCCCATACATGCAAGAGGAAAAAGAAAAAAATCATTGGTTTATCACCATTCTGCCTAATTTTATGAAGGAAAAGTTGGAATTTGACTATCCTAGATCGATGGACGATGTGGGGTGAAAAGCCTGTATCTGTTACCAACAAATGAAACAGAAAAGTGAATCACCCAAAGGCGCTTCAGGCAGAAGAATGAGGAATCTACCCCCAAAAAGACAACAGAAAGTAGAAAATGGTTGGAATAATCAACAGAGAACCTTTGGAAAAATTATCAAGAATCTGCGCAAGTTTCCAACATACCTCGAAAGCAAACAGATAGATGGAATTATAAGCTTGCAACTGACCAACCACCAAAGACAACTCTGCAATGTTGGGGCTCTGGGGAATCTCACTACTATAAGAATTCCCCGCATAAGGCTCGAAAAGAACAACTTTCCAATATGCAAGAAGCCTCCACAGTTGGAGATATAGCAAGGATTATGCCCATAATTAATGCCACTTTGGACATCCATCAAGCAGAATACCAACCCACCATGATCGAGTGCGAAGGTATGATTGCTAATCAACCTGTTTCTATTTTATTTGATCCAGGTGCTAGCCTAAGTTATATTAGTCCCAAGGTGGTAGAAAAATGTCAGCTACCAAGCAGCAAATTTAAGAAATATTGGTTGGTTCAACTAGCCACCAGAGCTAAGAGGAAGGTTTCTTCTAAAACATAAAATTGTCCAATCATTGTTTCAGGGCAACTCATTCATGTTGATCTAAATAAATTTCCCTTAGGTTCCTACGATGTATTAATAGGAATGGATTGGTTAGAAGGACGTTGGTCCTTAGTAGATTGTAAAGAGAAATTTGTGAACTATCTAATAGAGTTGGGGCAAAGGAAAGAAATTCAAGGAATCAAGAAAAGCATGAAGTTACGCCCTATCACTACTAACCAACTTGGGAAATGCATTAGAAAGGGCTGCCAAATTTACGATGTCCAGGTAGGGTACTCTAATGACAGAAACAATATGACTTCATTAGAAAACATTCATGTAATTCAAGATTTTGTGGATGTATTTCCTGAAACTATTCTTATGTTGCCCCCTAGATGTGTTATCGATTTTAATGTCGAACTCATACCTGGAGCAACCCCTGTTTCAAAAGATCCTTACCGCATGAGCGTCCCTGATTTAGCAGAACTCAAAATGTAGCTTTAGGAACTTTTAGACAAAGGGTACATTCACCCTAGTGTATTGCCATGGGGAGACCCTGTGTTGTTTGTTCGAAATAAGGATGGGACTTTAAGATTATGCTTCGGCTATCGTCAGCTAAAAAAACTTACTGTCAAAAATAGATATACTCTACCTCGCATTGACGACTTATTTGACTAAGTGTAGGGGGTTAGCGTATTTTCTAAGATCGATATAAGATCTGGTTACCACCAGATCTGAATAAAGGATGAAGACATTTGTAAAACTGCCTTCCAAACTCGCTACGGTCATTACAAGTTCATAGTAATGCCTTTCAGCCTTACCAACACCCTAGCCACATTCATGAGCCTAATGCATAGCATATTTCAACCTTTACTAGATAAATTTGTGCTGATTTTTATTGACAATATATTAATTTATTCAAAAAATCAGGAAGAGCACAAAAAGCACTTAAGAATAGTTTTGCAGATTTTGTGAGATAATCAGCTGTATGCTAAGTATAGAAAGTGCAATTTTTACAAAGACAAGATTCAGTGTTTGGGCCATGTTATATCAGCTAAGGGTATAGAGGTAGATCCAGAGAATATCAAAGCTATAATGGAATGGATAACCTCGAAAAATGTTGCAGATATTAGATCTTCTTTGGGCTTGGTAGGTTATTACCGTCGATTCACTAATTTTTTTATAAAAAATAGCCTTTCCTATGAACTCGCTACAGAAAAAGGGGCGTGCCTTTCTTTGGACAAGAGATTGCCATCAAAGTTTTGAGTAGCTGAAGCAGTTGCTTACTACTGCACTAGTGTTAAAAGTAGCAGATCCAGAAAAATCATTTGTAGTATGCACCGATGCAAGTAAGGAATGGGTCGGTCGAGTATTAACTCAAGAAGGAAAGTTCATAGCCTACGAATCATGTGAATTGAAACACTATGAGTAGCGAGACTCTACTTACGATCTAGATTTTATTACAGGACTATCCTGCACCAAGAAGCAGCATGACTCAATTATGGTGGTAGTGGATAGGTTAAGCAAAACACCCCATTTTGTACCTATGAAATCCACCTACAAGACTGTAGAAATCGTAGACATATTCATGAGGGAAATCTTCCGATTACATGGAATACCTCGGGTAGTAATTTCAAAGGATTAGAACTTGGATACATAACCTTTCAACTATATAAATACAAACCCTTAATTTTAGCTCACCTGAAGAGAATTGTCCAGTTGAGGAATGTCTGAATACCTGAGAAATCAAATGGAAGTGTTAACCCAAATTCGAAAATGAAATCAATACCTCATAGTTCAACTGCTATAACAGGGTAAACTTGAAATTCTCTCACTGAAGGCCCTCCGCTTGTTGATACCTTGATTGAGGGAAGAATCGAGTCTAGCTCTGCAAAGCACACCTGCACAGCTTCCCTTCATCAGTCACGATTCATGGTAAAGAATTGAAAAAGAGAATAAACAGTAGGATTTAACTGATAGCTTACCATATCAATAGAAACTCACCCAAAGACGATAGAGTATGAAGCTCTGAGTTGACGGATTGCTCCTATTGGCCGAAAGGAGTCATGGGTAAGGCCTTAACACCCATTACCGTCAACAAGTTGCAGAACTTCGAAACCATTAATGTCATGGACATAATGAAAACAAAACCAAGCCGAAAGGCACTGAAACGATAGGGTTAACAAGGGAGAGGTCTAGAGCCGTTGGATCCACCTACCATGGGTGCGGTGATGAAGGGACCTTGCATTCAATGTCAAACTCTCTTGTAGCAGGCCGGACCTCGACGTTAATTAGAACCATGTGACAGGCAGGAGAACCATCACAATCCTCGAGGTGAGGCCAGGTGGAGGCGAGCCAACACAAGACGTAAACCATTGCATGATCCAAATCCGAGAAATTAATAATCCAATCGCATCGATAATCCAATCATAGTTAGGTTTACATTATATGCATAATAATATATGATTTAATGATAAGGTATATTTAAATGTCAACTGTTATGCATATATGATCAAAGGAATTTTTCATTTTATATAGTAAGATGTGTTACATTAGTTTTTAAAATTTCAAATTAAATTTGTTGAGGTTTTTTTTAGATATTTACACAAAAATTTCCTAGGGATTTGAGATTATTCTGATTCTAGTAAGTTCCCCCATGATAAGTTACTCATTATTATTATTTACAACATTCATTTATCAATTTTTTTATCCTGAAATTAAAGTTGACCCATAACCTTTTTATACATGGTTAATCATGTAAATGTGTGCATTAATAAGGCATTATTCATGTTGCAATAACTTTTTTGCTTATATTTATTAAGCACATTAATATTTTTAATGTGATTATGGTAATTATATTATAGTTATTAATTTAAATGATAATAGTTTTATGGATTAATTTGAGTTATGGAATATTTTGAATATGTTTTTGAACTTATTGTTTCCAATATTAAATAAAACACTGTGTCCAAACTATAATTAATAAATTTATTTGATACACTATCCTTAAAAATAAAAAAACAAAAATAGAAAATAAAAAACAAATCACAAAATTAAATACAATAAAATGTTTTTACTCTTTTATAAAATTATAATGTTTTATGAAGTTTTTAAATATTAAAAAAATAATTTATTAAATAGTGTTTTGAGAATTGAATATAATTTTCCTTATTTTATTATTTTATTTTCTAATATATCAAGTAATTATAAATTAGATTTTATTATTTTATTTTCTCATATATCAAGTAATTATAAATTAGATTTTTTATAATAATTAGAAAATAAAATTGAAAATATTTAGTATATATTATATGAATTATTTCAGAAATATATTGTAAACATTTTTTATATATTATAATTGAATTTCATTTCTTAAAAATTAAAAAACAGTGGTGTAAAAGTAATAACTTGAGTGGTAGTTGTTTAATAACATATTGAAGAGTATTCAATCCTACTTCTAGCCGAAGAAAACCAAAATTTTATTTTTTTTACAATGATATAGCAATTTTATGATATATAACTATTGACTTATTGTCCTTCACGGTGACCATTGAATATTACTTTATTTTTATTCCATGAACCTAGCCTCAACTGTGGCATTTAATATCACTGTCGATTGCCTAAACAGCGTCATCAATTAGGCATATGAATGCGTTAGTAGGTGTTGATGTGACCTTGGACGACAATTGCGCAGAAACCTCTGATTTAAAGTTTCTGGTTACCTTCTCGTTTATGAAGACTTTTCTCGGAAAGAAACGGCGGTCTACGGTATCGTGCTTTTTTAAGCAACCCGCTATAGGGATCTTCATATAATGACATTTAGGCAGGCAGATGATTACACAGATCTGCCCTGGTCTCTGATACAAGTATCATGGCCGCCCAGAATAGCAAGAGGCAGCTTCATTTTCTGCTCTTCCCATGGCTGGCGCAAGGCCACATAAATCCATTCGTAGAGCTCTCCAAGGCTCTCGCCATGAATGGCCACACCGTTTCCTTCCTCTCCACTCCCCTTAACATTTCCCGAATCAAGAGTTCGTTAACAACCAGGACTGGCCAGGCCGTATCGATCTATTGGAAATGCCCTTACCGCCGACAGAGGGCCTGACACCAGGCGCGGAATGCACAGCCGATGTCCCGAAAGTAATGTTAAGCAATCCTTACGTAGCGATGCTCCCCCTCTGCTCTTTACACTGGTTTGATGCTAGAGTTGGGAAATCGACGACGTGCATAAATCTACAACCTCATCTTCCATCATTCCGTGAATATATTTCAACATGTACAACAAAAGATATGCAATTGACTGCAACTAAAATGTAGCGAAGCTTCTGCAACTCCCATGAGTAAGCGGAATTTAATGGAAGTGCAAAATAGGCATACATATCATGGCATTTTCAAGCCACACACTACTCTCTCTCGGAAATTTCCCTTCGTACTTTTCTTCCATAGAGAAATATAACGTGTTCGATTAGTTACACAACGGTTCTCTATATCAACAGTTCATCAGAGTTATCACATTAACAATTCGTAAATTAACAATTCATAAATTAATAGTTCATCAGAGTTATCACCATAATAATTTCAAAAATTAATACAACAGATCGCAATTGTTCTTGACTTGTCTACGTATATGTTATTTTCATGTTTAATAAAGTCACAATGCAAACGAACAGTGTAAATAAAGATATTAAAATTCTACGATTTGCATTTTGTAGATATGTAAGTTTTGTAAATAAAGATATTAAAATTCTAAGATTTGCATTTTGTAGATATGTAAGTTTTACTCGGTTTTCACGTAGGATATTACCTTCATCATTTTTATTTAAAATAAATCAGATTATTATTTATTTATTTATTTTTGAGTTTTGGAAGGTGAACTTTATCTTCTTATATCCCAGGAAAATAACCTCTTAACTAAGTATAACAGGCTTGAAATCATATACTGAAATTTAAAAATACATAAATATATACAACATTCTTGCAATTATTTGTTTTTGTTTAAATGTTTATTATCTTAAACTAAATTTTTGCAATTATTTGTATTTTTAAAATGTTTATTATTGTGCTCGCTTTACAATTGAACATGTAAATATAAACAAATTGAACATGTAAACATAAACATAAATGTAGATCTCACATAAACATGTAAACGTAAACATAAATATAGATTTCACATAGGCATGTAAACGTAAACATAAACATAAATGTAGATCTCACATAAACATGTAAACGTAAACATAAATGTAGATCTCACATAAATATGTAAATGTAAATATAAACATTTAACATGTAATGTTTAACATTTAACATTTTTAATCCAATATCGGTCTTGTTTAGAAATCAATCTAATTATTATTATGTATAAACATAATATAAATTTAAAATATAAATATGATGACCCCGTAAAAATGTAATTATTTAAAAGTTACTACAGCAAAAAACTGAATTGAAATAATATGAAGAATTTATTTTCTTTTGAGGATATTCTGTTAATTTTACATGTGCACTAAATTAATGATTAAAGGAATTAATCATGAAGATATCTGAATTCCCAAAAGGGAACTGGAAAAGAAAGTTTAGCTAATATAACTAGAAATAACCACCTTCCCCAACTGGAAGGGTTTCCAGGGAAAAGGGAGGTTGGTTGAGAAACTCTGGGCTGTAGAGACAGGCAGAGAAAGAGAAAGGGAAGGAAAAAACCCTGGATGGACTAAGTCTGGTAAGGACCAGATAGTCAAGCATAGAGTGCTGGCTTACTGAGGATAGTGATCCGGTAAGCGAAAGCTTGGGGGGAGACTCAGGTCTTGAAAGACTGGTCTCACGGTTGGGTGGAAAACAAGCGATACACAGCGATTTGGCAGGAGATTTGTTCCAGACTCATCTTACCAGTGGGGATCAGGTAAGTAACGGAACCCTCATGCGCCCTGGTTATCTGTGTAACCTGTAGAAGAACTGTGATTGTCTGAGCAAATACTTGTAAATAGCGTATAGTGTAAACTGTGGTTATAGACAGCCTAGTTGTAAAAATCGAAAGATAGCATGACTATGCATATCTGTACAAACTATAGACAGCCTAGTTGCAAAGATCAAAAGACATTGTAACTGTGATTATCTGTATAAGGTATAGTCAACCTCGCTGTAAAAACCAAAAGACAGTGTAACTATGAATAACTTTACAAGGTATCAACAATATATCTGTAAGGACAAAAGATGATATAGCTATAACATTCTGTGCGAAGAAAACTATATACAGTATAGCTGTAAACTTCAAAGAACTGAGAATAGTCGAACATCTAAACAAAGGAGGCGGACTATTAATAAAACAAGCCTGTTTTTACCAGATAAATGAATACACAGTCTAAAAATATCCGAATCACGGAAACTGAATTCTTCATGAAAACAATAAACCTGGGTCGATATGATATCAAGACCCTAATGGTCGTAGACGGCCGTATAGACCCCATAACACTCTTAAAACAAAATGCCAACAGAGATTTTAACAAGGTAAGGAAAAGGCATAAACAATGCTGAACCCGGAACTCGGCATAGCCGTAACAGGTAGGGTTCTGGCGAGTCTAAAACGACGAAGAGAACCTAGATACTGTCCAAGATTAAAGACCTGTGTTGTGGGTAACTGAATATTACAATGTCAAGGTGCAAATCATTACAGAGACGAGCATAGAACTATGCGACAGAACCGAATTGATATTTCTGTAACGCACAGCGGAAACATTTTATGCATTAAGGAAAGTATGGAAACATGCAAACGCCTTGAGGCCGCAAATGTATTGTCTGCCAATAATGAACCAAAAATTAACAACTATACGGTTTAACCGAGTATATATTTATTACAGACCCTCAGGGTTCTAGTCACGGAGAGTCCCTAACCAGTCGGCCATACATCTATAGTAATCAGATGTTGGCGCGACAGATTGACTCTTTACATATTCATTCAAGACATTGACGAAATGGAATAGAACCACATATTATGCTATGACAATTTGCATGTATACCATATTCAAACAAGCATGATTCCGAAAACGAGGAAACGCATTACACATCTGGTAGTAATCAAACCCTACTTTGCATAATAGTAAAGTCATTCTTATCTGCAGGAGAAAATCAAGTTGTGGTGTAACAGTAACAGAAAGTTACAATAAACCATCGGCCTTAAGCCATATGAGTACAAAAGTTAAACAAGCCGCTGGCTTCCAACCAGGGTTTGATGACAGTCATAATACATGGCTACAGTCACGATATATTAAACCAAACAAAATATAAATAGCTGTATATAGAGTCAAGTGGGAACTCCAGCATCGGGAAACACAGGTAAAAACCCAAATCACCGTAGATGAAGAGGGACCCAATTCTTTAAGCAGTCCCAGAACTCTTGGAACCAGATTAAGAGCATTGGTCCATCAAGACCTGCGGCCAACCGAGTAACAATAAGGTTGGGGTCTCTTTCTTAGCACAGAGGAAACCCCTGGAAAACCGAAATGAGACAGAGGGGGACCAACCGAAAAACTAAACCCTCGAACCAGATAAATACCTGTGAAAACTCGGCGGGCATCATCGGGAGTGACTTTCTTTCAAGCCATAAATGCTGGAAGCCACTTGTTCGCAACCTGTTATGCCAAAGATAGGAGATTAGACTTTTGCACAAACATTAAATTCAAATAAACGCAACAGATCTGCTATCTGATGGGTAAATCACCTGACTGATTCGATAATGAAATCTATGAAGCTGAAGACCCTCCGGATGGCGCATGTGCCTGGAATAGCGGAGGTCTTGGCGCAGAACTGTGAAACAAACCCTTGCAGTGATGAACAGAGAGCGGGAGCGTATGGAACCGTAAGAGGAAAATCTCGAATAATCCGGAGGACACCATATATAAACCAGGACTGCCAGCGGTGGAACGTGGAGCCATTCCAACCCTTGATCTCACCCAGCAATTGTGCACCGTGGATGGAGGCGACTTTACCCAAAAGCCCGGCGCGAGAGAGTCCCAAGCACAGCAACCATACCCTAATCACGTGATCTGTCCGGCAAGATTCAATGCCATCGCCAGATGTCCAGCGCAGGAGGCGCCAACAGGAGATCACAGTACAGTCTTGATACACTCGAGGAGTAGACATGAGATTTTCATGCCATGTAGTTAACAATAAAACATAGGCAAGTATTAATCGTTGAATAATCAATGATATGTCAAACATTACCTGCCACAATATACATCGCCTCAGGTTAGGCATGTATACGGAGTGGTGATGGCCATATAACATAATACATACTTAGATAATGTGCAGGTGTTTAACCAAAGTATGGATACGGTATGTATATATATAAAAAAAATTTAACGTGTATGTTATAGCATGTAGATATGTGACAATTGGTATCAGAGCCCAGGTTGCCCATACTGTGGCCTCTGGGTATGAGTAATATGTGTTTTTTTAAAAAAAAAAAAAAAAAATTTAACAGCATTGATATTTCTTTAACTGGGGTAATAAAATTGTGCCCAGAAGCTCACAAGGTTAACTGTTGTATGATTAGACCAGACCAGAACAAGAAGAAAAATGAATCCAGGAAACAACCCAGAATTGTGGGTGCAGTTGGGTGAGGAGACCCGCAGTACAAATCTGGCCATACTAGAAACAGTCCAAGAGCTGAAGAATGAAATGGCTCGTTTACGTGAGGACAATGCACGTTTGACAATGGAGCAGGAAAGGATACTAAAAAGCTTGTCTGACAAACAAAACCCGCCACTGACCAACCCAAGCGCAGAGCAACAGAGAACGACAGAAGAGCAGCAATACCAAGCAGAATCTGAGATTCCAGAAGATGGAGAGGATCAATCTGATAATGCATCAGAACAGCAGACTTCAAAGCGACAAAAGGTGGAATTGCAGGGAGAATTCCGGAAAATTAAACCCCCACACTACGACGGGGAACAAGAGGAAGCGGCTGAGGCATGGCTAATCAATATGAATAAATATTTTCATTTATATGAGTATGATCATAATTTGAAGGCGCGTTTGGCTATCTTCGAGTTACAAGGGAAGGCGACACTGTGGTGGGAGGAAGTTAAAATCGTTAAAGGGGTAAGCGAGCGAACCATAACATGGGAAAAATTCCAGAAATATTTTAAGGAGAGATACTTGACGGAACGCTTTTACGATGAAAAAGCAAAGGAATTCCATGACCTGCGACTGGGACAGCAGACTATGGATGAGTTCATCAATCGGTTCACATCTTTGCTTCACTATGTACCCTACCTGAAAGAAGAAAAAGCCAAGGTACAACGGTTTGTTAGTAGTCTACCCATGTACATGAGGGAAAGGATTGAATTTGACAATCCTAGAACCATGGACGAAGCTATTCGAAAGGCCAGAATCTGCTACCAGTAGAGCAAGCAGAAAGGGGACAGTTCCAACAGAAAATGGAATGAGAAAAAGAATAGTAAGATTGTTGGAAATAATAAGGGAAGTCGGAGCAGTGGAGTCAAAGGAAGCAGCAAGAGCCAGAATAGTAGAGCAGCACCGAGAGGTTCATTCAGGTCCAAGCCCATCAGTGAAAACAGAATGGGTGAACAACCCGCCAAGATGGATACTGAAGGAGTAACCAGACCCCCAGTGCAGTGCTGGGGTTGTGGTGGTCCGCACTATGTCAAGAATTGTCCGCAAAGGAAGGGAACTGATCAGATATCCCAGATTCATGAAGCATCAACCGTGGGTGACGTGGGACGAAGTATGCCAAGAATTAACGTAGCCTTGGACGACCGCCAGGCAGAATACCAGCCCACCATGGTAGAGTTTGAAGGTAAAATTTTAGACCTTTCCATCTCTGTTCTAATTGATCTTGGAGCTACTTTAAGTTATATTAGTCCAAAGATAGTTGAACAGTGTAAATTTCAGCCTGAAAAATTCAGGAATACTTGGCTGGTACAGCTAGCTACAGGGACCAAAAGACGAGTAATGGCAAAGGTCAAAAGCTGCCCTATAGTGATAGCAAGACAGCCAGTAGTGGCAGACCTGAACATACTTCCCCTCGAATCCTATGATGTCCTAATTGGGATGGACTGGCTAGAAAAGCATTGGGCTTTAGTGAACTACAAAACAAAGGTTATACGGTACAAGGATGATGCTGGAATAGAACAAGAAATGCAGGGAATTAAACGACCAGTACAGATCCGGCCAATCACTGCATCTCAGCTGGCAAAATGCATCCGAAATAGATGCCAAGTGTATGCTATTCAGGTGGGCTATGCAGAAACTAAGCATAAGGAAAACCCGCTAGACCACCTCCCGGTAATAAAAGAGTTCGGAGACGTGTTCCTAGAGGAAATTCCTAGACTACCTCCAAAGAGGGATATAGACTTCACCATTGAGTTAATACCAGGAGTTGCTCCAGTTTCGCGGACACCTTATAGAATGAGTGTACCGGAGTTGACTGAATTGAAAATGCAACTACAAGAATTGCTGGATAAAAATTATATCCGCCCCAGTGTATCTCCATGGGGAGCACCGGTATTATTCGTCAGGAAGAAAGACGTAACTCTTCGAATGTGTATTGATTACCGGCAGCTAAACAAGCTCACAATTAAAAATAAATACCCTCTACCTCGGATCGATGAGCTTTTCGATCAAGTCAAAGGGGCGACAGTATTTTCCAAAATTGATTTGCGATCTGGTTACCATCAGATCAGAATTAAAGAAGAGGATATTGCTAAAACAGCCTTCAGAACCCAATATGGACACTACGAGTTTGTAGTACTGCCTTTTGGACTGACTAATGCACCCGCCACATTCATGTGCTTAATGAATAGCGTGTTCCATCAGTTTTTAGACAAATTTGTACTAATATTCATTGATGACATTCTGATTTATTCCTGTTCCAAGGAGGAACACGAGGAGCACCTCCGGATAGTGCTGCAAACCCTGCGAGAGCATCAGCTGTATGCTAAACTTAGCAAGTGCGATTTCTATAAAGAAGAGATTCAGTATTTAGGCCATGTGATCACCAAAGAAGGGATTGCAGTGGATCCTGAGAAAATTAAAACCATAATGAATTGGCCCGTGCCTAAAGATGTGGCGGATATCAGATCTTTCATGGGATTAGCAGGGTACTACAGAAGATTCGTAGAAGGCTTTTCAAGAGTGGCATATCCTATCACGTCCTTACAAAAGAAAGGAAGGGCATTCAAATGGAGTTCAGAATGTCAACAAAGTTTTGAACGACTTAAGCACTTACTCACTACTGCTCCCGTCCTAAGTATAGCTGATCCTAATAAGGATTATGTAGTATGTACTGATGCTAGTCGAGAAGGCGTTGGAGGTGTGTTAATCGAAGAAGGGAGAGTGATCGCCTATGAGTCGAGAAAGTTGAAGGAACATGAACAAAAATATTCTGCCTACGATTTGGAGTTGGCAGCTGTCATACATGCCCTTAAAATGTGGCGACATTATCTTTTGGGTAAGAAATTTCTGTTATTAACAGATCATCACAGCTTGACAAACTATTTCAGTCAACCCACTCTGAATGAAAGGCAGGCCCGTTGGGCAGATTTCTTAAGTGGATTTGACTTTGATATTAAACACCTGAAAGGAAAAGAAAACCGTGTAGCAGACGCCCTAAGTCGTAAGGTACAATGTTTATATGAAGTTACTCTCAGCAAGTGGGAAAACTCCTTGCAGGAGAGGATAAAAACAGCAGCAAACCAGGATGCTGAATATCAGCAAATGAAGCGACAAAAGTCACTTTCCAGCCAGGAAAGCCAGCAAGGGTATGAAGTGAGCAAGGATGGGATGCTGTTTTACAAAAAACGACTGTTTGTACCAAATGACGATAGTCTTAGAAACTTAATTCTGAATGAGTTTCATACCAGTCATTACGCAGGTCATCCTGGATACCAGAAGATGCTTGCTGCACTTCGGAAGGAGTACTACTGGCCAGGGATGAAAAGACATGTAGCTGAATATTTAGCGCGATGTTTAGAGTGCCAGCAGATCAAGACAGAGCACCAGCACCCGGCTGGGTTATTGCAACCCCTACCAATCCCAGAATGGAAATGGGAAATTATATCAATGGACTTTATAACTGGGCTGCCTAAAACAAAGAGGAACAATGACTCTATTATGGTAGTGGTTGATAAGTTAAGTAAGGCAGCACACTTCATACCAGTACAATCCACCTACAAGGCAGTGCAAATTGCACACGTCTTTATGCAAAATGTGTTCAGACTTCATGGACTCCCAAAGACTATAATATCAGATCGGGATGTGAAGTTTACGTCCGCCTTTTGGAGAGCGCTATTTGCAGAATTGGGTACACAGCTGAATTTTAGCACAGCTTACCATCCCCAGACTGATGGGCAGACGGAGAGAGTAAATCAGATGGTGGAGGACATGTTGAGGGCATGTGTCATGCAAAAACCGACACAATGGGAGGACTATTTGCACTTAGTGGAATTCGCTTACAACAATGGATATCACACGTCAATTCAGATGTCTCCATTTGAAGTCTTATATGGACGAAAATGTCGGACGCCCTCAAATTGGAGTGGCCCGGAGGACAAATTAAGGTTGGGACCAGAATGCTCCAGGAGATGGAGGACATGGTCAAAAAGGCGCGAGCCAACCTGAAGGCCGCTCAAGATCGGCAGAAAAATTTTGCAGATCGGAAAA
Source organism: Pinus tabuliformis (assembly GCA_031772625.1). Classification (NCBI taxonomy): domain Eukaryota; kingdom Viridiplantae; phylum Streptophyta; class Pinopsida; order Pinales; family Pinaceae; genus Pinus; species Pinus tabuliformis. The sequence continues at coordinate 1,915,061,130 of CM062818.1, forward strand.
GAAGGTTCAAAGAGTATCAGGTGGGCAATCACGTTTATATCAGAATTCAGGCAAGAAAAAGTACTCTGCAATGGAGCAATTGCGCTAAACTTGCACCCCGATACTTCGGACCTTTTCAGGTCTTGGCAAGGGTTGGGCCAGTAGCTTATCAGCTAGCTTTACCAAGCCACATTAGAATTCATAATGTCTTCCATGTATCCATGCTTAAGAAGTATATCTATGACCCTAAGCATGTGATCAAGTGGCAAGATATAAGGGTAAGGATTGCTTTTATTTGAACTAATTGAAAATGTATCTGTAACAAAAGACTGATACTGTTATTGATTGCAGGTCGAACCGGAAGGAGAGGTTCGGGTCGAGCCGCTGAGCATTCTCGACCGGAGAGAAGTGCAGTTGCGGAAGCGGGTTATTACCCAAATTAAAGTGCAGTGGCAGCACTATGGGCCTGAAGAGGCTACTTGGGAGGACGAAGAGCTGTTTCGGAAAGCTTATCCGGAACTGTTTGGAGACACTAGACATCGGGACGATGTCCAATCTCAGGAGGGGGAGATGTGATGACCCCGTAAAAATGTAATTATTTAAAAGTTACTACAGCAAAAAACTGAATTGAAATAATATGAAGAATTTATTTTCTTTTGAGGATATTCTGTTAATTTTACATGTGCACTAAATTAATGATTAAAGGAATTAATCATGAAGATATCTGAATTCCCAAAAGGGAACTGGAAAAGAAAGGTTAGTTAATATAACTAGAAATAACCACCTTCCCCAACTGGAAGGGTTTCCAGGGAAAAAGGGAGGTTGGTTGAGAAACTCTGGGCTGTAGAGACAAGCAGAGAAAGAGAAAGGGAAGGAAAAACCCTGGATGGACTAAGTCTGGTAAGGACCAGATAGTCAAGCACAGAGTGCTGGCTTACTGAGGATAGTGATCCGGTAAGCGGAAGCTTGGGGGGAGACTCAGGTCTTGAAGGACTGGTCTCACGGTTGGGTGGAAAACAAGCGATACACAACGATTTGGCAGGAGATTTGTTCCAGACTCATCTTACCAGTGGGGATCAGGTAAGTAACGGAACCCTCATGCGCCCTGGTTATCTGTGTAACTTGTAGAAGAACTGTGATTGTCTGAGCAAATACTTGTAAATAGCGTATAGTGTAAACTGTGGTTATAGACAACCTAGCTGTAAAAATCGAAAGATAGCATGACTATGCATATCTGTACAAATTATAGACAGCCTAGTTGCAAAGATCAAAAGACATTGTAACTGTGATTATCTGTATAAGGTATAGTTAACCTCGCTGTAAAAACCAAAAGACAGTGTAACTATGAATAACTTTACAAGGTATCAACAGTATATCTGTAAGGACAAAAGATGATATAGCTATAACATTCTGTGCGAAGAAAACTATATACAGTATAGCTGTAAACTTCAAAGAACTGAGAACAGTCGAACATCTAAACAAAGGAGGCGGACTATTAATAAAACAAGCCTGTCTTTACCAGATAAATGAATACACAGTCTAAAAATATCTGAATCACGGAAACTGAATTCTTCATGCAAACAATAAACCTGGGTCGATATTATATCAAGACCCTAATGGTCGTAGACGGCCGTATAGACCCCATAACACTCTTAAAACAAAATGCCAACAGAGATTTTAACAAGGTAAGGAAAAGGCATAAACAACGCTGAACCCCGAACTCGGCATAGCCGTAACAGGTAGGGTTCTGGCGAGTCTAAAACGACGAAGAGAACCTAGATACTGTCCAAGATTAAAGACCTGTGTTGTGGGTAACTGAATATTACAATGTCAAGGTGCAAATCATTACAGAGAAGAGCATAGAACTATGCGACAGAACCGAATTGATATTTTTGTAACGCACAGCGGAAACATTTTATGCATTAAGGAAAGTATGGAAACATGCAAACGCCTTGAGGCCGCAAATGTATTGTCTGCCAATAATGAACCAGAAATTAACAACTATACGGTTTAACCGAGTATATATTTATTACAGACCCTCAGGGTTCTAGTCACGGAGAGTCCCTAACCAGTCGGCCATACATCTATAGTAATCAGATGTTGGCGCGACAGATTGATTCTTTACATATTCATTCAAGACATTGACGAAATGGAATAGAACCACATATTATGCTATGACCATTTGCATGTATACCATATTCAAACAAGCATGATTCCGAAAACGAGGAAACGCATTACACATCTGGTAGTAATCAAACCCTACTTTGCATAATAGTAAAGTCATTCTTATCTGCAGGAGAAAATCAAGTCGTGGCGTAACAGTAACAGAAAGTTACAATAAACCATCGGCCTTAAGCCATATGAGTACAAAAGTTAAATAAGCCGCTGGCTTCCAACCAGGGTTTGATGACAGTCATAATACATGGCTACAGTCACGATATATTAAACCAAACAAAATATAAATAGCTGTATATAGAGTCAAGTGGGAACTCTAGCCTCGGGAAACACAGGTAAAAACCCAAATCACCGTAGATGAAGAGGGACCCAATTCTTTAAGCAGTCCCAGAACTCTTGGAACCAGATTAAGAGAATTGGTCCATCAAGACCTGTGGCCAACCGAGTAACAATAAGGTTGGGGTCTCTTTCTTAGCACAGAGGAAACCCCTGGAAAACCGAAATGAGACAGAGGGGGACCAACCGAAAAACTAAACCCTCGAACCAGATAAATACCTGTGAAAACTCGGCGGGCATCATCGGGAGTGACTTTCTTTCAAGCCATAGATGCTGGAAGCCACTTGTTCGCAACCTGTTATGCCAAAGATAGGAGATTAGACTTTTGCACAAACATTAAATTCAAATAAACGCAACAGATCTGCTATCTGATGGGTAAATCACCTGACTGATTCGATAATGAAATCTATGAAGCTGAAGACCCTCCGGATGGCGCATGTGCCTGGAATAGCGGAGGTCTTGGCGCGGAACTGTGAAACAAACCCTTGCAGTGATGAACAGAGAGCGGGAGCGTATGGAACCGTAAGAGGAAAATCTCGAATAATCCGGAGGACACCATATATAAACCAGGACTGCCAGCGGTGGAACGTGGAGCCATTCCAACCCTTGATCTCACCCAGCAATTGTGCACCGTGGATGGAGGCGACTTTACCCAAAAGCCCGGCGCGGGAGAGTCCCAAGCACAACAACCATACCCTAATCACGTGATCTGTCCGGCAAGATTCAATGCCATCGCCAGATGTCCAGCGCAGGAGGCGCCAACAGGAGAGCACAGTACAGTCTTGATACACTCGAGGAGTAGACATAAGATTTTCATGCCATGTAGTTAACAATAAAACATAGGCAAGTATTAATCGTTGAATAATCAATGATATGTCAAACATTACCTGCCACAATATACATCGCCTCAGGTTAGGCATGTATACGGAGTGGTGATGGCCATATAACATAATACATACTTAGATAATGTGCAGGTGTTTAACCAAAGTATGGATACGGTATGTATATATATAAAAAAAAATTAACGTGTATGTTATAGCATGTAGATATGTGACAATAAAGAGGTTTATGAACACTAAAAAAATAGGTATGGCAAATAAATAAAAATATAAATAAACTATATATATGGTAAATAAATAAAACATTTTTTTATACTTACTCCAAAGGTATGGTAAGTAAATAAAACCCCTTTTTATATTTAGTCCATACACCTCTTTATATTTAAAGAAGACTCAAAAAAGAGGTTTTATTTAGGTGAAGCCTATGGATCAAATACCATTTTAATACCATGGGCTAAATACCATGGACCAAATACCATATAAATAATAAATATAAATATAAATAAACTAGAGATATGGTAAATAAATAAAACATTTTTTTATACTTACTCCAAAAATAAAATAAATAAATATAAATATAAATATAAATAATTCGGAGAGGTATGATAAATAAATAAAACATTTTTTGATATTTACTTCATAATTCACTTTATATTCGAACACTAAAAAATGAGGTTTTATTTAGGTGAAGCCTATGGGCCAAATTATTATTAATACCATGCAAAAAAACATTATTAACCCTAATATTAATATTAATAAAAATAAAGATGACACATGATATTGACCCATGGTATTGAGAACCAATGGTATTGACCCATGGTATTCACATGGAATGTAGCCTATTTAAACGAAGGAATTAAACCATCATAACTCATCTTTACTCTGACCTACTAAGTGGCGAGAGAGATCAAATACCCTGATATGCAAACTAGCATAGAGTGAAAAAAGAATTGATCCCTCTCGAGGCTTGGTAGATCCAGAGTAAAGATGGGTCTATGCTAATCTTAAATTAAAGTCATTATTAGTAAGATATTTTAAAATAATGTAATAATGTTTAATTTACCTTTATCATAATGTAATTATTAAAATAAAATGATTGCAAACCATGTTAGTTTTTAAAATTTCGAATTGAATTTGGTGATTTGTTTTTTTATTTGAATTTTAGAATAATAAACTAAAGACATGATATTTTAAAATAATGTAATAATCTTTAATTTGGCTTTATCATAATATCTTGATATACAAACTAAAAAAAGATTTGATCTTTTTCCATGCTTGTAGATCAAGAGTAAAGATAGATCTATATTGGTTTTAAACTAAAGTCATAATTAATATGATATTTTAAAATAATGTAATAATTTTAATTTACTTTTATCGTAATGTAATTATTAAAATAAAATAATTGCAAATAATATTAATTTTAAAATTTCGAATTAAATAGGTTGATTTATCATAATGTAATTATTAAAATAAAATAATTGCAAATGATGTTAGTTTTAAAATTTTGAATTAAATACGTTGATTTGTTTTTTTATTTGAATTTTAGAATAATAAACTAAAGTCAGGATTACTACGATATTTTAAAATAATGTAATAATCTTTAATTTGGCTTTATCATAATGTAATTATTAAAATAAAAGGATTGCCAATAATGTTAGTTTTTAAAATTATTTCGAATTAAATTTGTTGATTTGTTTTTTGATTTGAATTTTAGAATAATAAATTAAAGTTAGGATTAGTACGATATAATGTAATAATCTTTAATTTGGTTTTATCATAATGTAATTTTTAAAATAAAAGGATTATAAATAATATTAGTTGTAATTCTCTTTGTTGCACTATAATTACTTTTGTTTTTACCAAATTTTACTTAGAATTTAGAAATTTTTAATTTTACTTAACATGGTTGTTAAGAAGTTAAGGCTGGAAAAGCGAGAACATCATGATATTTTGTTTAAAGAAATTCAACATTGTTAATTAAGGAAACTAAATAGAAACACTTATAATAACTCCTTGAACAGTTAGAAATAGTTGCCATCCCTCTTCCCCAAAAGGGAGGGGAAAGGAAGTAGGAGGGGCAGCTTGAATTTTTCCTTGAGCTAGGTAGGAACAACCAGTGGGAAAATAGAATTATGATAAACATCACGCTCGACAATAGCCCTGAACCCCAAGACACCAGAGTGCATGAAGTCTAGTAATTGTCAGGTGTTGGAAGTGCTCGGAGGGGGACACTAGACGTGATTGCCAGGTCCATGGCTAGGTGGTGAGACCTAGTAATTGTCAGGTATTGGAAGTGCTCGGAGGGGGACACTAGACGTGATTGCCAGGTCCATGGCTGGGTGGTGAGACCTTCCCGAAAAAACGTTAATGACATAGTGCTAAAATCTTCCAGAAAGAACGTTAACGACATAGTGCTAAAATAATTCTAAACATATAAGTAACCAAAATCTACGCTTATTATTGACAGCTGGAAAGGGATATTTAATTAGGAATAGATGTTCAGTCTATCAGTATTTTCTACTGTCTCTAAGATAGATATTACTGTTATGAGTAACCTCTTTGTATATTCTACTGTACCTATCATAGAAAGGTTTTATTACATACTTCTTTCCTAGTATTATATTATGGGTAAATACAGAATTACAATTTCTAAGTCTGATGAAGATACTACAACATTATCGACATATGCAAGGATAATATAGACTCCGTTAAATCAACATACATATGAACCAGAAAATTGTACTTATTTGTTTACAATAGTGCAGAACCATAAAACAATATTGTCTACAATTATAACAGAGAGAGTTAAACCCAACCATAAAGTATAAATTCATTCCAGTTTTATAAGACAAGAAACTCGGTTCATTATAAATCTGCGATTATGGGTATAGGTTCCACTTCCATATTCATTATCACACTATTTTCTATCGATGAAAAGTAATGGAAGCATAACGCATGCACTGTAAGCACCATCAAAGAAATATAAAGACCAATGAAGTTTTTTCCAAACCATGAATATATACATACATGCAAAACTGAGAAAAGCGGTAAGGACCATTTCCAACCTCTGCCCATTCCAAGGAAAGGGTCGAAGCTCACCAAATCGTAATAACAATATCAAGGAACCTTCCGAAATGATATATTTAAATGCGATGAACTTCAGAAATGACATATTTAAATGTGATAAACCTTCAGAAATGATATATTTAAGTGTGATGAATCTTCAGAAATGATATACTTAAATGCAAAGAACAAAGCATCTTTAGGTTTGGTAGAGGATGTCATACACTCATTATTGTCAATTTAGGAGTTATACAATAAGGGAACACACAACTAAATTGCGGGTCCAAAACACAGTATAACCAGTCTAGCCGCTAAGGTGGGCACTTCTGATAATGCGGTGAGGGTTTGGCCGTGCCAAGAGCCAGCAAACCCTCCCACCATCTAAACTATGAAACCCTGAACTAATTTAGTCAATTTGATAGCTAAGTATGAATACCCGCATGCATGTCATCGAGGTTCTTCATAGACAAACCTGGAGGCATAGTAGAGGGCATGCGGTAGACCACCATGTATAGCTCCGTCCCGAGATTGTCCTACTCCAACAGTAAGGGAAAAGGGTTACCTACGAAACCCATCAGAGGATTAGAACCTGGATACATAACCTTTCAACTATATAAATACAAACCCTTAATTCTAGCTCACCTGAAGAGAATTGTGTGGTTGAGCAATGTCTGAATACTTGAGAAATCAAATGGAAGCGTTAACCCAGATTCGAAAATGAAATCAATACCTCATAGTTCATCCACGGTAATAGGGAAAACCTGAAATTCTCTCACAGAAGGCCCTCCTCTTGCTGACACCTTGACTGAGGGAAGAATCGAGTTGAGCTCCGCAGAGCACACCTGCACAGCTTCCCTTCATCAGTCACCATTCATGGTAAAGAAATGAAAAAAAGAATAAATAATAGGGTTTAACTGATAGCTTACCATATCACCAGAAGCTCGCCCAAAGACGTTAGAGTATGAAGCTCTGAGCCGACAGATTGCTCCTGTTGGCTGAAAGGAGTCATGGGTAAGGCCTTAACACCCATTACCGTCAACAAGTTGCAGAGCTTCAAAACCATTAATGCCATGGACAGAATGAAAACAAAACCAAGCCAACAGACATTGAAATGATAGGCTTAACAAGGGAGAGGTCTAGAGTCGTTGGATCGAGCTACCATGGATCCAACAATGAAGGGACCTTGCATTCAATTTTGAACTCTTTGGTAGTAGGCCGGACCTCGGCATTAATCAAAACCATGTTATAGGCGGGAGAACCATCACTATCCTCGAGGTGAGGCCAGGTGGAGGCAAGCCAACACAACATGTAAACCATCACATGATCTAATTCCGAGAAATTAATAATCCAATCGCATCTATAATCCAATCATAGTTAGGTTTACATTATATGCATAATAATATAAGATTTAATGATAAGGTATATTTAAATGTCAACTGTTATGCATATATGATCAAAGAAAATTTTCATTTTATATAGTAAGATGTGTTACAAATGGTATCGAAGCCCAGTTTTGCATACTGAGGCTTCTGGGTTAAATATTACATAGAAAATTAAGTGCTAGCATGCTTATAATTATGAAATAAACAACTGAGCTGGTAAATGTGAACACAGAGACAGAAGTCAATACCAACACACAGACATGTAGAGGAACCCCAGGATATCAAATCTGCCAGAGGTGCCTTACGTAGAGGCTAATCTGGATATATGGATATAATTGGGAGAGGAGTCTCGACAAGCTAATGTTGTTCTGTTAGAAACAATACAATAGCTACGTATATAAATGATAAATTTAAGGTCAGATAATGAATGCATGAGGTAGGAGTAAGAAAATATTCTCAAGAGTTTGTCTGACCAACAGAATCAACGAGGGCCAGACCCTAGCACGAAGGATAGAGAAAGAACACCAACAACCCATCATGGTGAGGAAAATGCAGAATCAACAGAGGGACATAAAGAGGATGAAGAAGTGTGTTGGGATAATATTTCAGACCAAAGAAAAACTAAGAAATAGAAGATGGAATTATAGGGTGAGTTTAAAAAAATAAAAAACCATGATTGTTCGAAGGAGAACCTGAGGAGGAAACCGAAGCATGGCTGATTGACATGGGGAAATATTTCTAGATTTATGAATATACTGACAAACTCAAAGCACGATTAGCAGTTTATCAGCTATGATGAAAGGCCACTCTCTGGTGGGAAGATATCAAAACAGTGAGAAATATTGATGAAGAACAAGTGACGTGGCAAGAATTCCAGAAACATTTTAAGGATAAATACTTGGCTGAATGTTATTATGACAAAAAAGCAAAGGAGTTCCATGAGCTAAGGTTGGGAACCTTGACTATGGACGAATATGTGAAGCAATTCACCTCATTGTTACGATATGTCCCATACATGCAGGAGTAAAAAGAAAAAATTCAACAGTTTATCAGCAGTCTGCCTAATTTTATAAAAGAAAAGTTGGAATTTGACTATCCTAGATCAATGGACGATGCGGGGTGAAAAGCCTGTATATGTTACCAACAAATGAAACAGAAAACTGAATCACCCTAAAGGCGCTTCAGGGAGAAGAATGAGGAATCTACCCCCAAATAGACAACAGAAAGTAGGAAATGGTTGGAATAATCAACAGAGAACCTTTGGAAAATTTATCAGGAATCCGCGCAAGTTTCCAACATACCTCGAAAGCAAATAGACAGATGGAATTAATAAGCCTGCAACTGACCAACCACCAAATCCACCTCTGCAATGTTGGGGCTCTGGGGAATCTCACTACTATAAGAATTCCCCGCATAAGGCTCGAACGGAACAACTTTCCAATATGCAAGAAGCCTCCATAGTTGGAGATATAGCAAGGAGTATGCCCAGAATTAATGCCACTTTGGATGTCCATCAAGCAGAATACCAGCCCACTGCGAAGGTATGACTGCTAATCAACCTGTTTCTATTTTATTTGATCCAGGTGCTAGCCTAAGTTATATTAGTCCCAAAGTGGTAGAAAAATGTTAGCTGCCAAGCAGCAAATTTAAGAAATCTTGGTTGGTTCAATTGGCCACCGAAGCTAAGAGGAAGGTTTCTTCTAAAAAAAAAACTGTCCAATCACCGTTTCAGGGCAGCTCATTCATGTTGATCTAAATAAATTTCCCTTAGGTTCCTACGATGTATTAATAGGAATGGATTTGTTAGAAGGACGTTGGTCCTTAGTAGATTGTAAAGAGAAATTTGTGAACTATCTAATACAGTCGAGGCAAAGGAAAGAAATTCAAGGAATCAAGAAAAGCATGAAGTTACGCCCCATCACTACTAACCAACTTGGGAAATGCATTAGAAAGGGCTGCTAGATTTACGATGTCCAGGTAGGGTACTCTAATGATAGAAACAATATGATTTCATTAGAAAACATTCGTGTAATTCAAGATTTTGTGGATTTATTTCCTAAAACTATTCTTGTATTGCCCCCTAGACGTGATATCGATTTTACTATCGAACTCATACCCGAAGCAACCCCTGTTTCAAAAGATCCTTACCGCATGAGCGTCCCTGAGTTAGCAGAACTCAAAATGTAGCTTCAGGAACTTTTAGACAAAGGGTACATTCACCCTAGTGTATCGCCATGGGGAGCCGCTATGCTATTTGTTCGAAATAAGGATGGGACTTTAAGATTATGCATCGACTATCGTCAGCTAAACAAACTTACTGTCAAAAATAGATATCCTCTACCTCGTATTGACGACTTATTTGACTAAGTGTAGGGGTTTAGCATATTTTCTAAGATTGATATAAGATCTGGTTACCACCAGATCCGAATAAAGGATGAAGACATTTGTAAAACTGCCTTCCGAACTCGCTACGGTCATTACGAGTTCGTAGTAATTCCTTTCGGCCTTACCAACGCCCTAGCCACATTCAAGAGCCTGATGCATAGCATATTTCAGCCTTTACTAGATAAATTTGTGCTGATTTTTATTGACAATATATTAATTTATTCAAAAAATCAGGAAGAGCACGAAAAGCACTTAAGAATAGTTTTGCAGATTTTGCGAGACAATCAGCTGTATGCTAAGTATAGCAAGTGCAATTTTTACAAAGACAAGATTCAGTATTTGGGCCATGTTATATCAGCTAAGGGTATAGAGGTAGATCCAGAGAAGATCAAAGCTATAATGGAATGGACAACCCCGAAAAATGTTGCAGATATTAGATCTTCTTTGGGCCTGGCAGGTTATTACCGCTGATTCATTAATTTTTTTATAAATATAGCCTTTCCTATGAACTCGCTACAGAAAAAGGGGCGTGCCTTTCATTGGACAGGAGATTTCCAACAAAGTTTTGAGCAGCTGAAGCAGTTGCTTACTACTGCACTAGTGTTAAAAGTAGCAGATCCAGAAAAATTATTTGTAGTATGCACCGATGCAAGTAAGGAATGGGTCGGTGGAGTATTAACTCAAGAAGGAAAGTTCATAGCGTACGAATCATGTAAATTGAAACACTATGAGTAGCGATACTCTGCTTATGATCTAGAGTTAACAACAGTTGGACACGCACTTAAAATGTGGCGTCACTACCTTCTAGGAAAGAAATTTCTGCTGTTAACCGATCATAGCAGTTTAACAAATTTTTTTAATCAGTCAAGTTTAAATGCTCGGCAGACTAGGTGGACCGCATTTCTGAGGGAATTTGACTTCGATATGAAGCACCTTAAAGGTAAAGAAAATCAAGTGGCCAATGCATTAAGCAGGAAAATGCATTGCGTCTATGAAATACAACTCAGTCAAATACAATCTAACCTTCCTGAAATTATCAAGGAAGCATCCCTCAAAGACCCTAAATACACTTTTCTTTCGCAACAAGTAGCAGAGGATTGGAAAAAGGGAAAACAGTCTGACTATGATATAACTTCTGATGAATTGTTAAAATTGAGAAAGAGAATTTATATTCCCAACCAGAATTCTGTCAAGCAATTATTACTGGATGAATTTCACAGCATGCCTTATGCCGCTCACCGAGGATACCAGAAACTTTTGACAGCTATCCGGAAAAGTTATTTCTAGCCATGTTTAAGAAAGGATGTTGTAGAATACTTATCAAAGTGTTTGGAGTGTCAGTTGGTGAAGGCAGAGCATCAACACCCTGCTGGTCTATTTCAACCATTACCCATTCCCGAAAGGAAATGGGAGACGATCACTCTAGATTTTATTACAGGACTACCCCGCACCAAGAAGCAACATGACTCAATTATGGTGGTAGTGGACAAGTTAAGCAAAACAACCCATTTTGTACCTGTGAAATCCACCTACAAGACTGTAGAAATCGCAGACATATTCATGAGGGAAATCTTCTGATTACATGGAATACCCCGGGTAGTAATTTCCGATAGGGATGTAAAATTTACATCCGCATTTTGGAAAACCTTGTTCGTTGGGTTGGGTACCCAAATTCAATTCAGTATCGCCTACCATCTGCAAACAAATGACCAAATGGAACAAGTGAACCAAATCTTGGAAGATATGTTAAGGATGTTCGTGATGCAGCAACCACACAAGTGGGAGGACTACCTCCATCTAGTAGAGTTCATGTATAATAATGACCATCACGAGTCTTTGGGCATGAGCCCTTTTGAGGTATTGTATGGAAGTGTTGGGTACCCACAGACTGGAATAACCCGGTTAATAAGTTAGCATTGGGGCCTGATATGTTAGCTGAAATGGAGGCCACAGTGAAAAAGGTTTGCCAGAACTTAAAGGCCGCTCAGGATAGGCAAAGGTTTATGCTGATAAAAAGAGGACTCATAAAGAATTCCAGTTAGGGGATCATGTATACTTAAAAGTGAAACCCCAGAAAAGCACCTTATAGTGGAGGGGTTGAACCTCAGTATTGCAGACCATTCCAAATATTGGAACGAATTGGACTAGTGGCATACAAATTAGCACTCCCAGGCCACATCTGGGTTCACAATGTATTCCATGTATCCTTGCTAAAAAAATATGTATACAACCCTCAACATATAATTAACTGGGAAAATATATAGGTAACAAAACAGATGAATATGTGACATTAAAATTGATGTTTGGTGCAATTCTAACAGCCAATTATAAATTTGTGCAGGTCGAGCCCGAGGGAGAGTTCCTCGCAGAGCCTCTTTGTATTCTAGATCAGAGAGAAACCACCTTACGGAAGCGAACCATCCCCCAGGTTAAAGTGCAATGGAAGCACTTTGGCCTGGAGGAGGCCACTTGGCAAGAAGAGGAGATCATGCTCCAGGCCTATCCGACATTATTTTCTTAGAAGAACACCAAGGATGGTGTTCCTCATAGGGCAGTGGGGGGGAGGCTGTAACACCCTTTGTTGTCCCATAATTACTTTTGATTTTACCAAGTTTTACGCAGAACTTAGAAACTTTTAATTTTACTTAACATGGTTGTTAAGAAGTTAAGGCTGGAAAAGCCAGAACATCATGATATTTTGTTTAAATAAATTGAGCAGTGTTAAATAAGGAAACTGAATAGAAATAGTTATAATAACTCCTTGAGCCCCACGGGGGTAGGCGAGTTGGTAATCACATCGCGGGAAGTCGTTAGAAAGGCGACTCCGCTCTGAAGGTCACGAGTTCAAATCCCCGGACTTACCTTGGTGACGCGTTATAGTGGGCCGGCGCGAAGCCCAGAGGTTATAGTGGTGGCGGCCAGAATCGACCCCGTGTCACGCGAGTTGCGAGGCTGTCCCAGTTGCCGATTCCTCTGATACAAAAAAAAAATAAAAAAAAAAATTATAATAACTCCTTGAATAGTTAGAAACAGTTGCCATCCCTCTTCCCCAAAAGGGAGGGGAAAGGAAGTAGGAGGGGCGACTTGAATTTTTCCTTGAGCTAGGTAGGAACAACCAGTGGGAAAATAGAATTATGGTAAACAGTCTAATTCATGTGCGACTTGAGGCTGGACAATAGTCCTGAAGCCCAAGACACCACACTACGTTAAGTCTAGTAACTGTCAGGAGCAGGAAGTGCCCGGAGGGGGACACTAGACGTGATTTCCAAGTCCATGGTTGGGTGTTGAGACTTTCCAGAAAGAACATTAATGACACAGTGCTAAAATAATTATAAACAGATAAGTAACCAAAATCTATGCTTATTATTGACAGTTGGAAAGGTATATTTAATTAGGAATAAATGTTGAGTCTATCAGTGTTTTCTACTGTCTCTAAGATAGATATTATTGTTATGAGTAACCTCTCTGTATATTCTGCTATACCTATCATAGAAAGGTTCTATTACATACTTCTTTCCTAGTATTATATTATGGGTAAATACAGAATTACAATTTCTAAGTCTGACGAAGATACTGCAGTATTATGGACAGATCCAAGGATAATAAAGATGCAAGGATAACATAGATTCCCTTAAATCAACATACATATGAACCGGAAAACTGTACTTATTTGTTTACAACAGCGCAGAACCATAAAACAATACTATCTACAATTATAGTAGAGAGAGTCAAACCCAACCATAAAGTATAAATTCATTCCAGTTTTATAAGACATGAAACTCGGTTCATTATAAATTTGCGATTATGGGTATAGGTTCGACTTCCCTATTCATTATCAGACTATCTGTTATCGATGAAAAGTAATGAAAGCATAATGCATGGACTATAAGCACCGTCAAAGGAATATAAACACCAATGAAGTTTTTTCCAAACCATGAATATATGCATACATGCAAAAATGAGAAAAGTGGTAAGGAATATTTCCAACCTTTGCCCATTCTGAGGAAAGGGCCGAAGCTCACCAGATCATAATAACAATATCATGGAACCTTTCGAAATGATATATTTAAATGTGATGAACCTTTATAAATGATATATTTAAATGCGACGAACCTTCAGAAATGATATATTTAAGTCCGATGAATCTTCAGAAATGATATACTTAAATGAAAAGAACAGAGCATCTTTAGGTCTGGCAGAGGATGCCATACATTCATTACTGTCAAATTAAGGAGTTATACAATAAGGGGACACACAACTAAACACTGGGTCCAAAACATAGTATAACTAGTCTAGCTGCTAAGGTGGGCACTTCTGATAATGTGGTGAGGGTTTGGCCATGTCGAGAGCCAGCAAACCCTCCCACCATCTAAACTATGCAACCCTAAACTAATTTAGTCAATTCGACAACTAAGTATGAATACCTGCATGCATGTCATCGGGGTTCTTCATAGACCAACTTGGAGGCATAACAGAGGGCACGCGGTTAGACCACCATGTACAACTTTGTCCCGAGATTGTCCTACTCCAACAGTAAGGGCAGAGGGTTACCCATGAAACCCATCAGAGGATTAGAACCTGGATACATAACCTTTCAACTATATAAATACAAACCCTTAATTCTAGCTCACCTGAAGAGAATTGTCCGGTTGAGGAATGTCTGAATACCTGAGAAATCAAATGGAAGTGTTAACCCAAATTCGAAAACGAAATCAATACCTCATAGTTCATCCGCGGTAACAGGGAAACTTGAAATTCTCTCGCAGAAGGCCCTCCTCTTGTTGATACCTTGACCGAGGGAAGAATCGAGTCCAGCTCTACAAAGCACACCTGCATAGCTTCCCTTCATCAGTCACCATTCATGGTAAAGAAATGAAAAAGAGAATAAACAATAGGGTTTAACTGATAGCTTACCATATCACTAGAAGCTCGCCCAAAGACGGTAGAGTATGAAGCTTTGAGTTGAAGGATTGCTCCTGTTGGCCGAAAGGAGTCATGGGTAAGGCCTTAACACCCATTACTATCAACAAGTTGTAGAACATCGAAACCATTAATGTCGTGGACATAATGAAAACAAAACCAAGCCGAAAGGCATTGAAACGATAGGGTTAACAAGGGAAAGGTCTAGAGCCGTTGGATCCACCTACCATGGATGCGGCAGTGAAGGGACCTTGCATTCAATGTCGAACTCTCTTGTAGCAGGCCAGACCTCGGCGTTAATCAGAACCATGTGACAGGCGGGAGAACCATCACAATCCTCGAGGTGAGGCCAGGTGGAGGCGAGCCAACACAACACGTAAACCATCGCATGATCTAAATCCGAGAAATTAATAATCCAATCACATTGATAATCCAATCATAGTTAGGTTTACATTATATGCATAATAATATATGATTTAACATAAGGTATATTTAAATGTCAACTGTTATGCATATATGATCAAAGGAATTTTTCATTTTATATAGTAAGATGTCTTACATTAGTTTTTAAAATTTCAAATTAAATTTGTTAAGTTTTTTTTTAATTTGAATTTTAGATATTTACACACAAATTTCCTAGGGATTTGAGATTATTCTGATTCTAATAAGTTCCCCGTGATAAGTTACTCATTATTATTATTTATAACATCCATTTATAATTTCTTTTTTTCTCAAGTTAAAGTTGACCCATAACCTTTTTATACATGGTTAATCACGTAAATGTGTGCATTAATAAAGCATTCTTCATGTTACAATAATTTTTTTACCTATATTTATCAAACACATTAATATTTTTAATGTAGTTATAGTAGTTATATTATAGTTATTAATTTAAATGATAATAGTTTTATAGATTAATTTGAGTTATAGAATATTTTGAATATGTTTTTAAACTTATTGTTTCCATAAATATTGGAAAATAAATAAAGCACTGTGTCCACACTATAATTAATAAATTTATTTGATACACTATCCTTAAAAGTAAAGAAACAAAAATAGAAATTAAAAACCAAATCACAAAATTAAATATAATAAAATGTTTTTACTCTTTTATTTAATTATAATGTTCTATGAAGTTTTCAAATATTAAAAAAATAATTTATTAAATAGTGTTTTGAGAATTAAATATAATTTTATTAATTTATTTTCTAATATATCAAGTAATTATAAATTAGATTTTTTTATAATATTTAGAAAATAAAATTAGAAATATTTAGTATATGTTATATGAATTATTTCAGAGATATATTGTAAACATTTTTTATATATTATAATTGAATTTCATTTCTTAAAAATTAAAAAAGAGTGGTCGGTGGTAGTTGTTTAATAACACATTGAAGAGTATTCAATCCTACTTCTAGCCGAAGAAAACCAAAATTTTATTTTTTTACAATGATATAGCAATTTTATAATATATAATTATTGACTTATTGTCCTTCACTGTGA
This sequence comes from Pinus tabuliformis, assembly GCA_031772625.1. Classification (NCBI taxonomy): domain Eukaryota; kingdom Viridiplantae; phylum Streptophyta; class Pinopsida; order Pinales; family Pinaceae; genus Pinus; species Pinus tabuliformis. The sequence continues at coordinate 1,915,077,715 of CM062818.1, forward strand.
CCATTGAATCTTACTTCAATTTTATTCCATGAACCTAGCCTCAACTGTGCCATTTAATATCACTGTCGATTGCTGATGCGTTAGTCGGTGGTGATGTGACCTTAGACGACAATTGCGCATATGGATTGCGTTAGTAGGTGGTGATGTGACCTTAGACGATAATTGCGCAGAAAGCTCAAAATTTCTGGTTACCTTCTCGTTTATGAAGACTTTGCTCGGAAAGAAACGGCGGTCTGGGATCTTTATATAATGACATTTAGGCAGGCAGATGATTACACAGATCTGCCCTGGTCTCTGATACAAGTATCATGGCCGCCGAGAATGGCAAGATGCCTTGGTCTCTGATACAAGTATCATGGCCGCCGAGAATGGCAAGAGGCAGCTTCATTTTCTGCTCTTCCCATGGCTGGCGCAAGGCCACATAAATCCATTCGTAGAGCTCTCCAAGGCTCTCGCCATGAATGGCCACACCGTTTCCTTCCTCTCCACGCCCCTTAACATTTCCCGAATCAAGAGTTCGTTAACGACCCAGGACTGGCCAGGCCGGATCGATCTATTGGAAATGCCCTTACCGCCGACAGAGGGCCTGACTCCGGGCGCGGAATGCACCGCCGATGTCCCGAAAGAAATGGCAGCTCCGCTCAAGAATGCCATGGACAGCATGGAGAAGCCGTTCCGAAGCCTTCTCGGGCAGATCTCGCCAGACTATGTCGTCCACGACTTCTCGCAGTATTGGACTCAGAGCGTCGCTGCTGAGACGGGCGTTGCATCAGTCTTTTTCATAGTCTTCTCCCCGGCCACCTGCGCTCATGTCTTCCACCCTGCTAAATTGCAAAACCCGCAAATAACTGTTGAGGAGCTGGCTGCTCCGCCCCGTGGTTTTCCGTCTTCTGCTATCTCATTCAGGCTGTACGAAGCGCAGGATGCCTTGCCTTCGTACAGAGGAGTACCTGGTCAACTCTCTCCACCATCTCGGCTGGCTAGATGCCTTGAAGGATGCGTGGCAGTGGCTGTGAAATCCTCATTTGAAGACGAAGAGAAGTATATTCGTTATTTCCAGGACGTCATAAGTGTCCCTGTGCTTTCTGTCGGCCCACTTATGCCAGTCGCTCAGCGCGTTGCCAGCGGCAGCAAGGGCTCGTATCTGCTGGAATGGCTGGACCAGCAGAGGGAAGCGTCCGTCGTGTTTGTTGCGTTCGGCAGCGAGACGTTTCTATCGAGAGAACAAGTCCGCGAGCTGGCGCTGGGGTTGGAAGCGAGCGGTCTGCTGTTTCTGTGGTCTCTGCGTTCTCCAGAGGCCGACCCGTTGGGGCTCCTTCCAGAGGGATTCCAAACTCGAACTCGGGACATGGGGATTATCACTGGGGAATGGGTGCCGCAGGTGCGGATCGTCTCGCACCCGGCTGTAGGCGGGTATCTGAGCCACGCCGGCTGGAGTTCCGCCATGGAGGCGCTGAGCTTTGGAGTGCCCCTCATACTTCTGCCCATTAAGTTGGATCAGTTTTTGAACGCGCGGCAAATAGCGGCGGAATTGAAAGCGGGGATTGAGATCGAAAGGGCAGACGATGGCTCTTTTCTGAAGGAAAATGTTTCCCAAACGCTGAGAAGGGTTATGGCGGGGGAGGAAGGGAAACATTTGAGATCGAAGGCGGCAGAAGTACGTGATATTCTAGTGGGCAATATTGGGCGCCAGCAGACTTACATCGATCACTTTGTTGACCGGATCGAACAGTTACGAGGAAAGTAAAATATTGAAGCGGCCAAAAGATTTGGCACTGAGATGTCTTTGGATTGTTTGACATGTATTGATGGATTAAGACGTGGGTAGGTGAATTTTTCTTTTAAATCAGAGTAAAATTGATAGTATTGGTCAATAATTTCGAGGATGTCCGAAATCATATCTGCATAGAATTAATATTCTCTTGTAAAAAATTAATTAATGTTGAAGTAATTTGGACAAAGATCCACATCAAACCTTTAAAATTTTTTTTATTGAGAAACTTGTCCTTTAAACTCGACCACTCAACGTGGCAAATCAGGGACGTGCCTGGAAAGGTTGATTGTATTTGGAAGACCCTCTTTTTTTTCGAAATGCTAGAGCGTTGGGTATTCTTCACTTTACACGAAGATCCTATAACTTGTAATGGCCGAGTACATGCTCATGTTATTATAGCTATATCTTTTTAAAGCTTAATATGATTTTTATGCGTAAGTATGTCAAGTTTTGAAAAAATAATAAAAATATTTTTTGGGTTAATGTTGGTGAGTAAGTATGTCACTGCTTAAAAACTAATAATTTTTTTAACTAAGTGTATAAGTATGTTAAGTTCTCAAAAAATAATAAAATATTTTTTGTTAATGTCTATCAATATATAATTTGATTCTTTTGATTATACATAATTTTATTTTATTAATGGATTATGATTATTTATTAAAATAAAAATATGTATTATTATATATAATTTAAATGGATAATAAATTATCTCATGGGTTTAATAACTCTTTTATCATATACATAAATTTGAATGATTACCTTTAACAAAAATATTCTCACATTAAAGTTCTAAATTAGGTAGAATTTTAAACATCTTTACTCTTTACTAAAGCCAGTTTCATTTCTTAAATCAAAGGAAAAACATTAATTCAACACAAAGAATAGAAAATCGTGCTCCAAATTTTTTTAATATTTCTTTTAATTAAATATTTGTAAAATGAATATTGGAAAGGAAAAATATATATATATATATATATATATATATATATATATATATATATATATATATATATATATATATATATACATATATATTTGATGTAAATTTATTATAAATTTTGTTATGTGCAACGTAAAAAAAAATCATTAAATATAATATTGATAACAAAAGAATAATATTAATAATATTAAATTTAATATAATATTCAATTTTTTATATTATAATATATATTAATATATCATGATATATAATTAGCAGTAGATATATATGGAGGGAAGAACAAATACATGGAGAGATAGAGGGAGTGAGAGATGGAGATAAAATGGAGGAGAGGGGAGAGAGAGAGAGAGAAAGAGAGGAGTGAGAGCGGGAGACACAAAGATGGAGGGGGGAGAGAGGGAGGGAGATAGTGACAAGGTAGGAGGGCAGAGAGAGAGAGAGAGAGAGAGAGAGAGAGAGAAAGATAGAGAGAGATGGGGGAAGAGAGAGAGTGAAGAACAAATACATAGAGAGAGAAAAGTTGAAAGAGAGAGAGGGGGAGTGACATGGGAGAGATGGAGAGAGTTCGTGTGTATGTTTTGGGGTGAAATAGAAAGACAAAGAAGGAGAGATAGAAGGAAGGGGGAGAGAAGGAGAGAAGGAGTGATATAGTGACTGAGTTGGAGGGTGGAGAGAAAAGGGGCGAGGGGGGAGGCGGGGTGCAGAGGGGGGATTGGGACAAAGGGAGGTGAGAGAGGAAGGAAGAGAGAGAGGACATGAGAGAGAGAGACAATGAGAGAGGGAGGAGGAGAGGGAGGGAGGTAAGAAGAAAGACATAGAGAGAGAAATGAGGAGAGGGGGAGAGGGAGTGATAAGGGAGATAGAGAGGAGGGCAAGAGGGATGAAAGATAGAAGTGGGAGAGAGGGAGAGAAGAGGAAGAGATAGGGAGAGGGAGATGAAGAGGGAGGGAGAAATAGATAGATATGGGGAAAGAGTGTGTATGTTTTTGGGGTGATATAGAGAGGAAAAGGAGAGGGAGAGGGAGATATAGATATATATGGGAGGGAAGAGAGGGAAGAAGATGAGATAAAGAGAGTGAGAGAGGGAGGGAGAGGTAGATAGATATGGAGAGAGAGTGTGTCTGTTTGGGGGCGTCAAATAGAGAAACAAAGAAGGAGAGAGGGAAGAAGATTTCTTACACTAGATGCATGGATTTCAGTGTAGATGATGATTTCTACTCCTATTTTGTTGCTTACACTTGATGCATTGATTTCAGTTCATATTGTGATTTTTAATCTTATTTGATTGCTTGCACTAGATGCATTGATTTCAGTGTAGATGTTGATTTCTAATACTATTTGATTGCTTGCTTAAGATGCATTGATTTTAATATAGATGTTGATTTCTAATCTTATTTGATTACTTGCACTAGATGCATTGATTTTAGCGAAGATATTGATTTCTAATTAATTTGATTATTGAACTAGATGCATGGATTTCAATGTATATGTTGATTTCCAGTCTTATATGATTGTTTGCATTAGATGCACCGATTTCAATGTAGGTTTTTTCTAATACTATTTGATTGCTTGCATTAGATGGAATAGATGTTGTTAATCTTGAGGCTGTAAACTATTAAAAATATTTCTCAAGATTAGATGGAGGGGGGAGAGAGGGAAGAATATTTCTTGCATTTGATGCATTTTTTTAGTGTAGATGATGATTTCTAATCCTATTTGATTTCTTGCACTAGATGCATTGATTTCAGCATAGATGTTGATTTCTAATTATATTTGATTGCTTGGACTAGATGTATTGATTTTAATGTATATGTTAATTTCTAATCCTTTTGATTGCTTGCACTAGATGCATTAATTTTAGTGTAGATGTGGATTTATAATCCTATTTGATTTCTTGCACTAGATGCATTAATTTTAGTGTAGATGTTGATTTCTAATCTCATTTTATTTCTTGCATTAGATGCATTGATTTCATTGTAGATGTTATTTTCTAAGGTTCCTATTTGATTGCTTGCATTAGATGTATTAGATGTTAATATTGAAGCTATATATTATATATATATGTATTTCAAGATTTATTTATTAATACCTAGAGGGGCACTATTAAGAATTAATTAGTTGTCAATAGTTGTAATATCTAGAATTAAAATGAAATAGATGTGCATAATCAATACTCCTGCAAAGTGCAAATTGATCCTTGACAAGATTGTCTCCCTTCTTCATTTCCAAACAATTACTAATAGGCGATTACATATATTCAAATTTACTAATAGATAATTGCATACAACAATGTATTCAAAATATTTATAAGAGGAAAAGGTGTATTTATAAACATTTAAACAAATAAAAATATTCTTGAAAGAGATATGATAATGGTTTGGATGTAAATATTTTATAAATTTGGCCTCTCATTAAAAAAAATTCAAAAATACATTATTTATTGACTTTGGGAAATAAACTATAGATAACAAAAAGAATCAAAATATTCTTGAAGGAAATAAATTATTTCAAACATTAGCAAAGAATAAAATTATTTCAATAGTAATCTTGACATGGTAAATTATTAAAACTACCCATCAAGATATATTTAGTAATACCTAGAGGGACACTATTAAGAATTAATTAGTTTTCAGAAGTTGTGATACCTAAAATTAAATGAAATAGATGTGTATTATTAATCCTCCTCCAAACTATTGAAAATGTTGTCTCTCTTCTTCATCACCAACTAATTATTAATAGACAATTACATAGACAGATAAAAATATAACACAACAGTTGTAACATTCACAAACACTACCATCCAAATCCAAAAACCTTAACACACAAACCACTCAAAGCATCCAAACACAGATGTACAAACCATTCAAGGCAAGCAACACAAACTAAATTAAAGAGGAGAATGGTATGGTCATGTTAAGAAAAGACAACATAATGTGAATTTTGAAGTTAATCTCAAACATATACATAATAATGATAATCTAAAATGTGACATTGTTTCCCTCAAATGGAGCCAACTCAGATCCACATGACACCAAATCTACCATGCACTAAGAGGGTTCAAATCCCTCGAGGTGCAAACCTTTCCTCAAGTTTTACACACCCAAAACAAGGTTTGCACATTGAGTGATTTGATCCCTCTCAGTGCATGATAGATCCAACATTAGATGGATCTAAGATGGTGTAGTTGCTAGTGGTTCTTTGAACCTTTCTTTCCTCTCCAAACTTTTTGTTTTCTCCAGAAATGTTCTTGCTGACAAAATAAAACAATGCTAAAACAGAGAGCCATTATTGATATTTTTATTTTATATAAATATCATAGATGGTTGAGATACTCGAATACAATATAAGATCATAAAAATGGAGATGAAGAAAAGAATAACTAGCATTTGCACCAGAAGATGCAAAGGTACGCAGACAATTTGTTCGGGTCTTCTTTACTATTTGAATAAAATAAGTGCACTTATCTAACAAGTTAGAAGGACAATGTGAGCTCGTTTCAAGAAGTTAAGGTCACTGTTAACAATTTTTTCTTGTATACCAGTGGATGGGATATGGAATAAGTGATTGGATGGGATTTAGAAACAATGATTACGCATATAGTTCCAAAGGAAACTTGTCATGTCTAAAACATTTGAAGTTCATACTGTCTTACTATTTGGAAAACCGTGACTGTCTGATTTTCATATTCATGTACATTAAGATCAGATTTTGATGGTTTTGTTTCATTCAAAATTCTAGATAACCTACATAAATTTTGTTGTGGCAGTAAAGAAAGAATCCTAGCCAACACTGAAATTTTTAAAGAAGCTTACCATATGAGCCCGATTCAACTTCCATGATATCTTTGTAGCAATGGATGATTGTGTTAGTGTTGGTATCTTCATCCCTCGATCAATGATCAAATTTCTCTTTTTGCATGCGTATTAGGTGTCTCATCTGATCAGCTGCATTCCATTAGGTCATGGATCAACTGATGGTAGTGGTTCTTTGTCAATTTCCCTCATGCCTATCATTTGCTGGCCTATTTTCACCTGTACAGGTCATTTGCTGTCATTTTTATTTCATTCCATTTGCAAAAGTCATTTTAGGGTTTTAGGTCTCATTAGGTCTAGGGTTTGCAACCATGGTCTTCAAAAACTCAATAAGAGGTCAGCAGCCACATGAGGATGTATAATAAGTTCATAAAATCACAAATTTCACTGATGATTTGCTTCATAAAGGGTTTTTACCTCAAAACAGGTTTTTACCTCAAAACTCTGTTTTGAGGTGAAAAGAGGGTTTTTCTATTTCATGTACAAATTTTATGTAATTTTAATGTTTTCATATGTAATAAAGCTTTAGCTACAGCTCTTGGTCACTTTGCCAAACTCCAGCATTCCAGCCACTGCAAAAGAAACAAAAACATCCAAGCATCAGTTCATCAAATGACAAAAAGAGCCAAACTGCAAAAAACAGGGTTTTTAAAGCAAAGTGAAAAGGAACTTTAGAAAAATGGGTTTCTAAATGAAGAATTAAAAGCCAAGGTGGATATAAAGTTATATTTGGTATTTGAAAACTTCATTTTTGCAAGAGAGAAAGAGCAATAGAGGGAGAAAATTGTATTTTGAGGAGAATGAGAGAAAACTACAGCAAAATTTCTAGTTTTCACCGGCGCGACCCACCTGGGCACTGGTGCGATGCACCTTCCTGGCACTATGCACCGGGTGCAGGTTTTACAAAGAAATTTCAACGAGCACTATGCACAGAAAGTGCTCTACACACCTGGGTGTTGGCGCGGTGCATCTGTTGGCCAAGCTTCAAAACGAATTTCATTGCTTTCCAAGCCTCCAAATTTGCAAACACCTCTCTACAAGTAAGTACGCCCTCCCATCTGGCCTAGAAAGAGAGTTTGTCATCCATAGTGGTGATTTGAATGTTGAAAAATCAAACCCTAGCTGCTTCAAAGTTGTCTTGCAAAACTGTCTAGGGTTTTTGCTGTTTTTGTTATTTTTACATCCCTTGTGACTATTTTCCTACATCCCATCCCCCTGCACTAAATTTCCCTAATTTCCTTCCCTTTTCCCTCTCCCATTGACACTCACCTTACCCTTTATCACCAGACCCTAAGTCCTATACATAATTCCCACTATTCCCCAATCCCTAATTCTTATTTCCCAAACCCTATCATTCCCTAAAACTCTACTGCCATCATTAAAACCCTCCTTTGCATTTATATTGTTAGTCAACCCTTTTAATCCCAAAGAGAAAACAACAGTCACCCTATACTTGAGAAAATCTCTTCATACTCATCATTCTTCACTCCACATTTGCAAATATGGAAACAGATTCAGCATATGAGAGGGATGATGAAACTGTCAGTGATTCTTCCCAAGAGGTTCATGCACCAAGAAAACCACATAAGGAAGGAAAACACATCTGGGAGGAGCCCACCACTCTCACAGAGTTACTAGCTTGCCCTCATGCAGTGACATGTTTTAAACATCAGCCTTGATACTGGTTTTGTGAGATGGTGGAGAGGGTGAAATATCACAATGAACTTGCTAGGCTATTTGTTCTTCATTTTCACAATGGCCAGGTGAACTTAGCTGGTGTATCTTTCACTTTGACACCTGAAACTATTGCAGCAGCAATAGGTATTCCTAATGTGGGAGAACAGTGGAACAAAGGACAACATGTGGGCAAAGAGCATTATGAGCCTTACATCAAGGCTAGTTATCAAAGGCAAATCAGTAGGGTCTTTCCTTTCAGATTCCTACAAGACACTTATCCTCCACTCATGAACCTCATTATCAAATATTTCACCTATGAAGGGAGGTTTTATCGCTTGTACACTTACCATGTTAGATTGCTGATGCACTTCACTAGAGTGAGGATGATGAACCTCCCCTATTTCATATGTAGAAATATTGAGAAGATGGCTACATTGGTGCAAATGAAACATCTTCCTCAACAATTCAGTAACATCTATCATTTTTCATTGATCAAAATTGTTGTTTTGCATCAGTTGAGCTTGCTGAATATTTCATGGGATACCTTCATTTCACATGAGGTTTTCAAAAGCCCTCAGGTGACCCCATCAATGTTTCAAGAGGAAGGAGGGTCTTCAAATCAGCCAGAGGTTCATGAGACTCAAACTACAGGTGTGCCAGTTTTTGTCACTTATGCAAAAGGCACAAGGAGACTACTTGCATCTGCCAAACGAGTATTATCTCCACCAGGGGTGGAAGGGGTCTCGTTTCCTTCATTGGACCACATGCAAATTCTATCTTCACCTGGGGTGAAAGGGGCTTTGCCTTCTTCTTCAACAGTACAGGTACTGGATAAAGGAAAGCAACCATTGCTTGATGAAGGGCCTTCTAAAGGTCAGGATAGAGATTTTGTTTTGATTTAGGAGGAGGATACTGATTTGATCTCCCAAAACTCAAGACTCGAGGAGGTCATTAGAGAGAAAGAAGCTGACATCCATGCTTTATCACTTAACCTTGAGAGGGCTAAGTGGATCATTAACTACCTTGAGCAATAGAACAAGCAATTGGAGGATAAACAAACAATCATGGAGCTGCAAACCATAAGGGAAAACAGGCAAGCAGCAAAAAGAAGGACAGTCAAATTGACACCTCTTGAGAGAGAAATTGAGGCTGACCGGGAATCATGGCTAGAGAGGGTAAACACTCTTGAGAGAGAAATTGAGGCTGACCGGGAATCATGGCTAGAGAGGGTAAACATTCACTTGGAGAAATTCCTTGAGAAAGCTAACAAGGAGAAGAACATGTTGTGTCACATGGCTTATCACTATTTGGCCCAGAACAAAATTTGTAAAACAAGGATAAGAAGCCTAAAAGCCATGTTAAGGAGAACTTTGAGGAGCAAGAAAGAGCATGATAAGCTCAAGATCTTGGCTGAAGCTTCATTGGCCCAACTTAGCACCTAACACAGATCACTCATGCCAAATTTCAAGGAATTTGGTGAAATTTTTGGCCTTTTTGAAATTTTTAGGTAAAAAACAGGTTTTTCTGGCAGGTGCGTAGCACCACCGGCGCTATTCTTTTGATGGGGACCTCTATTTTTAGAAAACTTTGCATTTTTGGATTCATCATGAAAAGTTATGCATGCTCAGAAATTGCTAGGAAATTTTGACAAGTTTTGGAACTCCAAAAGGGCCAAAAACACCCAAAAAATGCCATTTTTGCCACTTTTTGGCCACACAGGAAGTAGTCTTGGGAGATTGCAATTTTAGAGGGGCAAATGGACTCCAAATCAAAAAATTCAAGTTGTTCCAAAAATTACACTCACCAGGCTTTCGAATGAGATATCCTGCACTTTATTTGGACTTCGAGAAGCTTTCCAAAGACAGCTTGGAAAATGTGCTACACACAGAAAAATGGTGCTATGCATAGGATGAAAAGGTGCCAGTTTTGCTTGTTTGCTCAGAATTTCGCCTAGTTTTCTTTGAGTTTGACTTTTTCTCTCTTATGGTCAAATTCATGATGTATCATGATGTAAATTGATGTACTATGATTTAAAAACGATAAAAATTTACTTGATAAGATAGATACATCAGTTGTAGGTGGTTTTGAGTTGAATGAATCAGTTTCCTAAGTTTTAGAGGCAAGCTGTTCCACTACCTATTTTTATGTTCCTAGTTTAGATATGGTTGATACCACTCCTCTTCTCATGGATTCGACCCCTGATCGATAGCACAGGTGGTTTGGAGGTCTATATCATGTGTTTTTTCAGTCATTTGTAAAGGTTGGACTCTTGTGAATGCTTTGAGCATTATTGTAGATCATTTCTGCAGTTTGGCAAGGAAATAGACCAGGGTTTGCAACATTTTGTGGGATTCTTGTGGTAAGGTGATTTAGTATTTTTTTTTTCCTCTGTGAATCAAGTTATCATATGTTTATGTGTGCCATTATCTCTCTCTTTTCTGCTTAACTAAATGAAGCAAGTATAAAGGTGGAAATCATTGATGTTGCAGTGCTCTACCTTAGGGTTTATTTAGTTTTACATGTTTTCTACTGTTTGAAGAGGACTCATGACACTTTCATGCCCTCTCTAACTCCTCACCAGTCTTAAGACTCCATTTCACTTAATTCAAAGTACTAAAGCATTTGCCTACCTCTCCCAATAGAAACTTCTGCAAAACCGATCTCATTCCCCGGACCGAAAACTACCTTTCACATCTGATCCAACAAACCACCATAAAATTCAATCAAACTCCTCTGAGCATATACCTAGCCTAAAATAAGTCTTTACATCAGTCATCTCAAGCCTAAGTTGCCAATTTTTTTTCAGATTGACAAGGAGAGAGCCCTCTCCCGACTTGGTAGGGCTAGCTACCAGGGTAAGCGTGGTTTGATGTTACCCTAGACCTACCTTTCTTCAGCCTGAGATAGATTTAGGCTCTAACAGATTGCAAGATAAAATGATGTTGGACGAAATGAAGCTAGGAATAAAATTTCAGATTCAGATCTTAAGATCAAGGCCTTATTCATTGGTCACATTTACAACATGATGCAGAAACATATTTTTAATACCATGAAAATTGCAGAGGAAGTTTAAAGGAGGACATGTCACCTAAAATAATAATCAGAAAATTCCAATGAATAGTATTTAAAGATAAACACAAATATCATAGACACCTAATAGGTGTGGAGGTCTTTAGCCATTTAATGACAGAACATATAACATGTTGGGCATTAGTAAATGAATCCAACATGTTAGATTCATTCAGATTTCTGTAGAGCATCTCCTGTGACATTCAAGGCGAGGAAAAGAATTCATTTCATAGCACAATGATAGTAAATATCATAGAGTAATCTTTCCTTGGAATTCTTTATTCATGCTCAGATGATTATACAATTATTTATCTCATCAGTGCAGAATCATAATAGATATGAGGGACTACATTATAATTCTTTGAATATTATATGAAATTTTGAATCATAGAAGGGAAATTGTATCACAAATCAACTCTCAAATGACTATAAATATAAGAAAGTTTGCCTTAAAAGCTGCATAACTAAATAATAAGAAAGGAGCTGTGAAAAACTAAAAGATAAATACAATAACAAATACTTGATTTTACAAAAGGTGTGGTGAGTCCAAGAGTGTGGCCACTTAATCTCGAAAAATAAATTAACCCCAAAGGGCTCCTTGAAATCCCTTAAGTTTAGTTAGTAAAAATTCCAAGCCTTGAACTGTTCACTGCCTTTTTATCCATTTTTGTATGTTGAAGTCATGCCTCCTTTTCTGCCACACACTAGTGTGATGTCAGTTCCAAGTTGCGATCATATTCTTCCAATTATTCCTCTTCCTTGGATCGTTCAATGTTTTCTATATTGAACGAACATTCTATGAAAATTTACATGAGATAGTTTTTTCATCATTCTGAAAATTTTACTTTCTCTATTAACAATGCATTAGACATATAGGCAAGCACCTTTGAAAGCTTTGACTAGACTTGTTTTCCTTTTTATGCTTAAGTCATGCCTCCTTTTGTGCTACATGCTGGTGTGATGTGACTTCCACGTTGTGATCATATTTTTCATATCCATACACATACAAAGAAATTTATTTGAGGAGTTTTTCGTCTCGTGCTATGAACAAACATGAAACTTTAAAATGGGACAAAAAGCAGATATAGCATAAATGGATCATATGAATGAATTACCAAGCAGGTGGATTAATAGCGTTGCTGAATCGATCATCACTCGAAACACCTCTACTTCCCCTCGATACTTGATATCATAAATCTCTTCTCCATTAGATTTTTGAACTATACCTGAATAGAGTTATAAGACTGCAACTGCTCTTCATCGCGTGGTGATTTACCTTTGACCAAATCTTCAGAAAATATGATAGTGTTTAAATTACACATAAATATGACTGAGGTGTGTTTCGATTTACTCATAGAAGCTTCCTTTAGTTGATTTACTTTATGTTTTGATGACATAATTTCATTAATCAACTCCTACTCAGTAGGGTAGTAAGAGTGCAGTTTGACAAGATAGCATGAATAAGATGCAATATGGTACTTTGGTCTTATTAAATTAATTATAAGTAAGGATAATGCCAAATGTAAGTTAAATACAACAAGTAATGCATATATAATCCATATAAGCTATGACCTACCTCTATATAAAAAAAAATTGTAATATAAAGACAACATATTTCGATGTAGAACAAGTTGGTATGTGTAACACACAAACCAATAACAATCTGATATATTCGAAATGTTCATATATAAATTAAAAGGCATAAATCCTTTCATTAACAAACCTTTGTCATTAGCCAAGGCAAAATTTCTCTTCCTATGAAGAAGCTAGATTAAAAAATGATGAAAACATTCTCTTGAGATGAGAATGAGCTTCCATGTCATCCAAATATGAAAATGCATACATGTGCCGAAAAGAATGGATAAAATTATGTTGCGACTAAAGAGATGCCACAAACTCAATCATATAAACAAAAAAATGTTGAATGCATGCCAAAATCAATCATATAAACACAAAAGAATTGAATTCATCCAGAAGATAGATACATGTCTTTGTAATGATATCACTAATCAAGGTAGAAAATGGGATCCAAATTTTAGCTGAGAAACTAATTAACTGAAAATGGAAACACAATTATTCGTGTAGTTTTTACATTGCGGAATAGTTGTTGTCAAAATGTCACATTTGAACTTCTTAAATAAAAAAATACCATGAAAATAGAAAATCACAATAAATCCTACGATACTTTAGAAGTTTCACCCACTTACTATTATGAATGATGTATGTGATCTTTAGTGCAACTGTTATGAACAACCTCTCTACCTTCATATTCCTAAGAACTGACCGAAGCTAGAACATTGCTAAAGGAATCTTGGAAATTTAGAAGTTATATGTACTCATCTAACAATAAACATAACTAGTATATTCACCTTGTATGTGTATGGCTGAAAATATCAACTACCTTGATGCATCTATCACAAGGGCACCACTGAGTCCTAGATTATTCCTATTGTCATATAAAACTGTTGTTTTCAAATAAATGTCAAATATATTAACAAAATCAGAACAAAATACAAGCTATAACTCCTTCAGTCTAAAGTTGTGTCTTGGAAATGATCATTTGTCATGTAAATAAATTATTTCATGATTTGCAATCTAGATGAATTGATGTTACATACCAAGCTGAAATAAATTTCCTTAGCATATACAAATCCATCTACTTTTGTTATACCTTTTGTTACTGCAGGAAAAGCATGTTATATTCCAATGTACTTTGTGGTGACTGAGCTTCAAGCTAGTGGGGAAGTTGAACATTCATTTTCCGTTAGACCTATACTTAAGATGATCACATTTCCTTTCCCAATGAGTTTGAAATGCAATAATCACATTTAGAAATCAATAGTTTTCCCATCTGTCTGACAGATAGCTTCCTAGTATTTTTTATAAATGTGTTTTTTTTGCTCTAGTTCTAAATGGGCCACCTATATGTTGATTGCAGATTGTATAATATTCCTAAAATCTAAGGGATATGTGTGAAGGAAGTTTCCTAAAATATCTCAATAAAGTGCAAGAATGATCATATTTATATGGATTACAGATTCCAAAATATTGAAACATTTTAATGGACATGAGTGAAGTCAACTGTTTGAAAGGTCTCAATGAAACACATCGACATACATAGTATAAAATTTGTCTAAAACAACTCATCAAAATATTGATGATAGAGTATTCTTCCTAGGTTAAAAAATAATCCTATTATCAATCATTGTATTCCCATACTAAATGCAACAAAAATTTCATTAGATTCGAAGAATTAATTTGCAAAAAAACATTAACCATATGAGAACTATAAAGGAGATATCTTCTTCTTTTGCAGGGTATTAGCATTTTCTGATCTCAAAAAATTGGTTTGAATAGTTCTTTGAAGGGAAGATCACAAAAGCTAAAATTGAGTGTGATACCTCAAGGATAAAACTTCTTACTTCATTGTCTCAATCAACAGTCCAGTTGTGACTTAATACATTCTTATCAGGATTGAACATGGTTCCATCTTGCATCAATAATAATGAATAGCTAAAGTTGAGTGTGATACCTCAGAAACAAAACTGTTGCACTTTACTATTTGAATCCATATTTACAATTGGCACTCATTCTTATCAGGATTGAACATGTTTCCATAATCCATTTTTCATTTATAATCATGAAGAGAAGAGAGTCATTTGCAACAAAACATGCACCATATCAAACTTGCAAAGGAAGTATATTCTTCTTGGGGCATGATATTGGCATTCTTTTGGCATGAAAATTTGGTGTGAATGTTCCTCTCATATCCAAATTACGAAAGCTAAAACTGAATGTGACACATCAGAGATAAAACTGATCATGGTTGGACATGGTTCCATCTTCTAGTATTAAGTCCAAATCACAAAAGTTGAAACTGATATTGATACCTTAGATATAAAACTCATCAGGTTTGAACATGGTTGCATGTTGCATTAATAATGAACTAGCAAGAGAACAGGGAGAAGGTTGTCAGTAGTAGCAAAACATGGGGAAATTTGGTTTTCATAGTCCTTTCATGGCTATATCACAAAAGCTAAAACTAGTTGTGATACATGAGAAATACATTCAGAGTGTTGTGAAAGACTGCAGAATTAAGAACTCACAGTGATCTTTGCATCATATCCATGCAACAATATATTTTCAAGAAAGAGTACACATGTGCACAAAACACTTTTAATTACCATTTAAAGTGAAATGTACAATAGAAGAGGTTCACTAGAAATGCATTCAAATCAATGGGTGGATAAGGAAAATTGTTGGGTAGTATGCTATGTTCCATATCAACTTCCACACTATAATTGTTGGCTATATTTCACATGAAAAATCATACACACATATTATGTTCAATCATGCAAAAAAATTTGGAAAATAGACAAGGAACTAGGGACAACAGGGTAGTACGAATGTCCATGTAAGTATGGGACTTTTCTATATAAGTTACTTTAAAGCGAGAAAAATTTGATGAAACAACATGTATTGTTTTCTATAAAAGCAGAAGCATGTAGTGGACTGGCAAAAAAAATGGTTGAAGTCCTTCAACCAAAGTGCATGTTGTTTTTTTTGTTTTTCTCCTATAGGAAAAATTCCTAGTTGT